>BJCM01001192.1:0-17265 GCA_018326385.1 Flaveria bidentis | reverse complement strand
AAAAACACAAAACCGGTTTGGGCCGAACCGGTTTGGGCCGAACCGGTTTGGGCCCGAACCGGTTCCAAACCGACCCAAACCGGTTTGATAGGTTTGGGATTTTTGGTTTTGAAACCGGTTTGGACCCGAACCGGTTTCGGGCCAAACCGGTTTTGACCAAATTTGACCAAACTGGTTTCGGTTTGGCACCCGAACCGGTTTGGGCCGAAAAACCGGTTTGTACATGTCTAGTAACATGTAAGGTCATAGATATAAGGAAAAAAATCAAAGTGAACAATGTGTCTCATATTGAGAAGTGTTTTTGCTAAAATGACCATTATTTTTTTACGAAAAAAGTGTGGGCTAGATGTTAGTCATATGCAAACGTTTGGCTAAATTTTAGCATTCTACAACAAAATTTGGCTTAATCTACAGCAAAAAGTAGGCTAAATTGTAGCCATTGAAAATAAATAAAGCTAAATCTTAACAGTTTGAAAAAAATTAACTGTATTTTAATTGTCAGTTTAAATTGTACTCGCTATTTACATATGTCTTGATTTGATTTTGATTGCTTGTTTTTATGTACTTATAGTACTTCCCAAGTTTTTATGTAAGGTAAGATTTAAACTTTTTAGACGGCACAACTTAATTAACATTTTATGAAAAGATGGTTGTGAATATGAGTGTGCTAGAAATATCAAAAGTTAATGTCGGTAGAGCTTAGTTGGTATTCTATAAATTATAATAGGTTGGTTGTGAATATGAGTGGGTTAAATTGTCAATGAGTATATTCGTTTATAAAAGAGATCATGGATTCATACATTATATATGTTGCTGAGAAAAGATAAATTATAAAAATATAAACCGTAGTTTATAAAGTAAATGATAGTTTATCTTTTTATCAACTGTAATTTATAAACTGTAGTTTATAAAGTAAACTTTTGTTTATAGCATGTAAATGATAGTTTATCTTTTTATCAACTGTAATTTATATTTTATTAGAGACGGTCGCATGTAATATAAAACCCATATCAAAAGTTAATGTTTATTTTAATAAAAAATAGGGCCAACTTGGTTATTTTAGTGATTTTCTTAAATTATTTACATGGCTTGTGTTACCGTTTATATAACTCAAGGAGTTCTTTTTTAAGAATTTGAAGTAGTATTTTCTTAGTGATTTTCTTAAACATTATCAACATGTAAATAACGAACGTGAATATGATAATGACATGTGTCATTACATGTAATCAATTATTAGATTTGTTGGTGAAACCTTTCTAACAATGCTTTTCGGAAACAAACCGAATTGGACCTTGTCTAACCCAAACTGGACCGAAAAAGTATATTATATTACAAAGGCCCTTAAAAATTTCCGTCCCACATCTAAGAATTTTACAGGGTCCGCAACCGCTTCCGATACACACCGTACTATCGTGCCTTTTGTTTGACGTCTCTCATCTTTTAATCTTCCAATTCTAGCAATTTAAGTTAGACTAGGTTTTGGTGCAGCGTGTTACCGTGACTATGTGAGTTTTAACGTAACCCAAAACCAAAATCAAAATCAAAATCAAAATGAAGGTTCGAAACTACAAAATAAAGGTTCGAAACTACAAAATCAGCAAAATACATAAAGTAAAACATATCAAAACTCCAAATCCATAACAGATTATAACATGCAGAACCCAAAAACTAAATCAAAGCCTAACACCATACACAAAACAGACGAAAATTAAAGCCGCAAGACGGCGACAGTTCAAAATTGAAAACCAACGAAAATCAAAGCCCCGAAAAAAGAAACAAAAGAAAAACCCAAACCATAATAACGAGAATCGTTAGAGTATCAATAACGAAAGAAAGAAAACAAGAACTCGAAAAAAAACAACACCAACAAACCTTATAAACAAACTAATCAAAACACATCTCGATCCTACACTCAAAACAAACTTTATAAAAAAAACTACTGAAAAAACATATTAATAAGAATAATAATTCTTTCTTCCGGTCACCTCATCAAACCTCTTTAAGTTGTCCTTTAATTCCTTAACTTGTGCATTTTCTCTTTCTTTAATCGCCTTTTTTTTCTTTAACAGACAAAGATTCCAAAACTTGGAGCATACTTCATACGGTCGATTTTACTTAATAATATAAGTTTCAAATATTAAATTAGTATTATTAACACTGTTCATCTCCTTTCCTAAATGTTATATACTTAATTAATTATTTAATACCCGTGATCTCTTCATATTTTATTAACTGTTATCGTTCTTCTCTCCCACTGAAGACCCTTGTGGTAATTTCGTTTTCTTATTGTTTTTCACTTGATTCATCGATTCAACATCAATAAACCCCTGTTTCTTGTTCAATTATGGTGTTAATACCCACGTGGATTGAATTTACAGTACAGATTGAGAGTATCTTGATCTTATGCATTCAATCAGGGATGATCTTTTAATCAGAATGAGAGTATTTTTGACAAGTGATCTTCTTACATAGTTGTCACTCATGTTAGTTTAAGACTTTTTCTTCTTCTTTTTTTTTTATTATCACAATTCTGTTAAAGTTTTGAAAATCATACTGTAATTCTATGACGTCAAAGCATATTTCCATTTGTGTATTCTTCTTCTTACATTTGGGATTCACTTTTCTGTTGTTATGAGATCTGTTTGTTTGGATAGTTTGTATGAACTAATTCACTGTAAAATGTGGTCAACTGACTAATGTTTTCTAATAAAAAGTTGTAAAATAGCAAAACTGTTTGGTGTTATTAATAGTATGACAGTATGACTTGTGTAATTTGACATTAAAGAGACCAATTTTGAACTTTTTGTTAGTAATTTCTACCAGCTAAAATTGCTTATAGTTTGTTCTTAAGTTTGCGACTTTACTTGGAATAGATGTAATGGTTTATGATTGTATATATTATGGCACATACCTTGAACTATACTAATGCTTTCCTTAAGATACTTAATAATTGGTTCATTAATCACTGAAACGAGCGTTTTTCTTATCATTTTAGTTTTAAGAAGCAATTAGAGTGAGGTTACTTAGATTGGTTCATTCATTGCTGTAAGACTTTTATCTAAAAGAAATTAGATTTTATCTTTAGCACACGTCTGGTTATAACCAGAGCTTAAATGCTTTATTCACTATTATATTCTGTAGGTGAAACAACTCACACACACATATATATTCCTTTTGTTAAGTTTCACCAGTTTACATAGCTTCTGCTTCTGAATTGCTAACATAGTTCATAGTTATATGTTTACAGTTTCTTACAGTAATGGAAAGTGCACAAGATTTGGAGGAAAGTCAGACTAAGGAGGTTCAAGTAGAAAAAGAAATGCGTGAACAGATGCTTTCAAGGCACAGGTAAAACGGGTCGGGCTAATCTGTAAACACTTTTTGTTTTCTCTTTTTTTGAGTTTGTAAAAGATCAGTGTTTTACATATAATATTAAAGTATGTTACAGTACATTAACAATCTTGTCTTATAAATAAAACGCTCAAGGAGGTTCTCTGCATTGCGAATTCATTCCATGTGACTCTCAACCCCTTTCCATTCTACCTCATATTTATACGTGTGCCCGTTTGAAGATCTTTCAACAAGTAAATCATGCAACTTAATTTAAAAAATACACATACAGGAAAGAGATCACTCAGCTAAAGAACAAGGAAATTACACTTACAAAAGCGGCTGCAAGAGGAAGCGAAGCTGAGCAAAAAGCTAAAACGAAACAAGTTTTTGAACTGATAGCAGAACTCAAGGAAATATACGCAACCGAACTTGCATTTGTAGGCTATGCTAATATAAATGCTAGTGGAAAAAACAAAGAAAGTAGCATTGATATTTTGAACAAGTTAACTCCAGAAACTTTTGATCACCTCAAGGGTGAACTTATTGCCTCAGGGATCACAACAGCTGATATCCTCAAGGTTTGTGAAATTGTGTTTACTCTAGTCATACATCATTAGTCTTAAATCTTTGTAATGTTTTATTCCAAGTGACAATAGAAATAAAGCATTAACATAGTTACATTTATGGCATTCAGAGGGTCGTCTCTTTGATATATGATAAAGCTGTTCTCGAGCCTACGTTTTGCCCCATGTATGCTCAACTGTGTTCAGACCTCAATACAAAGCTCCCCTCGTTTCCATCTGACGAACCCGATGGAAAGGAGATTTCTTTTAAGCGTGTATTATTAAATATTTGTCAAGAAGCTTTTGAAGGTGCTGACAAACTATGGGCAGAAATAAGGCAGATGACTGCCCCTGAGCAAGAATCTGAACGTAGAGATAAAGAAAGATTAATTAAGCTACTCACGCTTGGAAATATTCGTTTGATTGGTGAGCTTCTGAAGCAGAAAATGGTTTCAGAAAAGATTGTTCATCACATTGTTCAGGTTTGCTTTATGATTTATGAATTTGTTCTCATAGAAATGTTTATGTTAAACTGTTTCTAATAATTATGATGGATTTTGCAGGAACTCTTAGGACTTGACAATAATGTCTGTCCTGAGGAGGAAAACGTCGAGGCGATTTGCCAGTTACTTAACTCTGTTGGTAAACAACTTGATGAGAGCCCAACGTCAAGGCGACAGATAGATCTTTATTTTAATCGGCTTAAGGAGTTATCAACAAACCAACAGTTGGCTCCACGTATGAGGTTTATGGTTCGTGATGTTATTGATCTCAGATCAAATAAATGGATTTCGAGGCGGGAAGAGGTTTTTTACTTTTTATATTTTTTGTAATCTTCCAGTTCACAATCTTTGATTTTGTTGGTGTGTGTTTTAAGTAGCTTTAATGTTTGATTTTCCCTCTTTTGATGCATAGGTGAAAGCAAAGAGGATTACACTAGGGAGTTTAGGCCGTAGTTTCAACCGTCCAGGTAGGCGTGGGACACACATGATGCGAGGTACACGTGGATTAGATTATGATGACTGGGAGGCCCCGTTGTCCCGCTCAATGACAGCTTGGGGTGTTCAGCCACCATTGCTAAACAAGACATTGTCACCTGATCAGAGATTTCTTCGTCAGAGTAGTGGCGGCAAGCTGCAAGGCGGTGAGGGACCAAGTGGTGCCGCCTCTATGACTGTCTCTCAGGTGCCGCCTTCTGCTGCTGCTGCATCTTTGAAGGTGAAAAATCCTGACGAACTAAAGAAAAAAATAGTTTCTTTACTCGAAGAATACTTCAGTGTTCGCATACTTGATGAAGCGTTACAATGTTTAGAGGAACTGAAAGCACCAGAATATCACTCTGAGTTTGTGAAAGAAGCGGTTTCACTTGCTTTGGAGAAAAACCCACCTTGTGTCGAACCACTAGCAGATCTTTTGCTCTACCTTGTCACGAAAAAGGTTCTCACTCGAGCCAACTTAACAACTGGTTGCACCACCTATGGCTCATTGCTCGACGATATGGCTATTGATGTACCTAAAGCACCAAGCAACTTTGGTGAGATCATGGGACATCTAGTGCTGTCTGGTGGATTGGATTTCAAGGTTGTGTTTGATGTTTTAAAGACAATTGAGGTTCATTATTTCCGGAAAGCTGTTTTTGAAATTGTTAAAAGGGTTGTTGGTTCGAGCCCAAAAGGAGAAGATGTTTTGGTGTCGCAAGCTGCAGATGTCGGTCTGTGTGAAAGCCTGTTCTAGACTGTGGTTGGTTGGAAGATGTTGCGAACAGGAGATTAGTTTTCGGTTAAACTGTTTGTATTTTATTGACAGCTTGTTTTTATGTGGTGTTGTTTAATGTATCCTCTTGTATTAGTCTGGTTATGGACTTTGAGCTTTGGGTTATATAACAGATCTCGTGCTGCACATGTCTTAGCTTGTATGGGCACACCCGTGATGATCATATCTTGGGTCGCATGTGCGTGCCCATGATGCTCATATCTTGCGCGCTCGTACTGGCGTGCATAAAGTGGTTCATATCTTGGCTCGTATATGTTGTGCTTATAGTGCTCGTATGCTGTGACGGTAGGCTACAAACCTTTTGATATGTGGGTTATAGGTACCTCATTCTTCTTTGTCAACATTGTATATGGGATGTTTGATATCAGCTTACCCGGTCCAGTCAAAGCTGACTGTTGATCGGGTAAGTGGTCAGTTTGTTTTATTTCCCTTCGTCACCTTGTGACCAAGTCTTTTGCTTCTGACCCACCTTTTTCCTTGCTTCTGACCGAGTCCGGATTTTTGATGCTTCTGACCCGGTCCACTCCATACAAAACATTCAAACAACGTCTAAGTCATTGTTCTTTTATAGGTCTAATTGTTCATAAGTTAGTTAGGTCATGTAATTGATGTTTTGATTTTTAGATTTTTATAACTGATTGGTTTTTGCTTTAAATTGTGTAGTTATATTGATTAATGGGAAATAGAGTTGGTTAATTCTAATAACCATAAAGATGTCCAATTAGCACCCATTCAGTTAATAAATTTAAGGTAAATTGGATTTTATTGACATATTAACTGATAATAATTCATATTATTCAATTGGCCAATAATAATCCTAATTTTCAGTTTTATTAATAATGACAATTCTAGTAGCATAATTAGTTGATTTATACTTGATTTTCACTTTTTTTTTATTTCATTTCATCAAGGTAAGCGAGATTTGAGGAGATGTCATGGAAGTTGGAACTAACAAACTGATGGAGATCAGCTTTAAGACGAGGATGGAACCGGCGAACAAGAAAGTAGAGAACATATAACAACTTGATGTTTTTTAATCGTCTCCGCGGTACTAGAATTCAAAATAAATAATCAAGAGAAAGTTTTAAAATTAAATAAATATCAAACCCCTAAAACAAAGATAACTATAGAAAGGTACACTCCTAAAATTTATCATCATCTCATCCTATGTAGATGCTCCTCCATCTCAAACAATTCTCCTAGAAACTTTCCTCACCATTACAAGTTTACACCATTTTTCACTTTAAGTTCTTACAATCCCACTCCAAATCCCTATCTTTCGACCGACTCTTAAGAGAACATGAAGCGTCATTGAGTTGATAATCTAGTGGTAAGAGTAAAAAACCCTTTAAATAAGACCAGGGTTCAAATCCTAACATGACATGAGATAGATTAAAAATTGATGTACTTTAGTAGTAAAATTAAATTAATGTGTAAGTCGTTATAAATAAACTAGAAAAACCTTGATGCAAACACAATATTTGAACTTTCATCACATGCTATCACAATAAATGAATCACCCCAATCAATACCAAAAAGACTATGTTTCATATGTAATGCCGAAACTCATTATACTCGAGTATGAAACCTTGGGGCTCTCGACTGGTATGTCCCCGAAGGACAACTCATACATCAGCACGTTCTCATTGGTTTCGAGCCTATGACCATCGTCAGGAGGAAACCTACCTTTGGTGAGAAAAACATCCCTTGGCCCAACCTGCAACCCCTTTTTTCCTTGCCACACGTTCTCATTGGTTTCGAGCCTAAGACTACTAACATAAGTGAAGTTAAAAGACAAAAAAAAAAAAAAAAAAAAAAAAGAAAAAAAAAGAAACAAACGTTGATGCTTATCGTTTATCAACGATCAACGTTGAATGGTGTGAGATTGTGAGATATGACAGTTCTTTCGTAAACACAATTACATTTTCTTTAAAGATAAATGTGGCTCCATGCTTTGAAAGATAACTGTTATTTTAATCGGACTTATTTATTCATTTCTCAACCGAGACCGCACCCCGAACCTTCTCATGAGGAAATACATAACTGGAAAAACCTCTTGACTCAACCATAAATATTTTTGCTAAAAGTGACACTCGAACCTAAAAACTCCTTATTTTTGAATGTATTAAGTATCTCATCTTAACTATTTTGGTAAGGATAATTGGTCTTAGAAATGTTGTCTATATAGCCAAACCAAATATATAAAATTCCATGTATGGTGCAATGAACTTAGACAATAAATACAAAATTACTAAACTATAGATATCAGAAAACATGACTTTCAAGGGCCTCTCACTCTATATGGATCTTCAAAATAGAAGATTGTTATGAGAACAATTATTGTAAAATGTATGAAGTCTACTACATAAAATTACTCAAAGAAATTAATAAAGAAAGTAAATGAAAATTCTTAAGACCAATCTATGTGTTCTTAAACATTTTAAAAAGGTTTTTGATGTTTAAATCCTCTATTGATTCACTAAGCTTTGATAATATGTATGATTTTCGAGGTTTTGGTTTGTTTAAAACAGACCTGAGCTGATTTGTTTATCTTAACAAGTTCAGATTAAGGACTAGGACTTCACTCGTTTATAAACTAGCCGAATAGAGCCGGCTCTTGAGCCAACTTGCTCTTTAATTTAACAAAATAACTTTTTTATCTTTTCACATATAATTAACTTTTTATATTTGTTAATTAATCAAGAAAACATGATACAGAATTGATATTTTAAGGATTAGGATCATCTTATATATATATATAGTAATTTCGGTAAAAAATGCTAAAGTTTTTTCGAAAACTTATTAAACTAATTTGAATCCGGTTTGCAGAGATTTTGGTTTAATGGTATCCAGAAGTGTAGTGGATGCACCGTTTCTTGAAGACTAAGGGGTTCAACTCCTACATATGTGAATTTCGAAGTAGATTAAGCGTCGTTCAAAAGTGTTTAAACAAAAAATACATATTTTTAACCAAACTAAACATAAGGACTACAAAAACAAAGCCTATTAAAATTAATTACTCAATAATCAATATATACAATGGGTTAGTCCTAATTAGTATACTTCAGAATAATTTTGTGCTATAATAAGAGGGACAAAGGGTTACTCGTAGTCAAGTCAATAAAGCAACATTAAACGTGTTTATAATTATATAAACTTTTTTGGACTTTTTGTGGTATTCTTTAGCGGCCTTAATCCTTTGCTTCTTTATATGATAAGACTTTGTGATCTTTTGGTGTCTTCACTCGTTTAACATGTATATCAAGTTAATATGTAATAATAGTTTTTAAAAGAAGGTGATTAAGTGGTATACACTCCTATTCAATGGTTGTGAGTTTAGATCTTACATAGTGCATGTGTTATGATTTTAGGAGTGGAGTATATGTAGAGTAGATAGTACTTGTATTCGTTGGTAAAAAAAATACGTAATTATAAAATCCTGCGGTTTAAAATAACATCATAATTGCATCTGATTGACTTAACTATGGAGATAAATACATAAAACTCTTAGATGTTTTAATGAAAAGTAAAGAACTCACATAAAATAAAGCTCAGAAAACGAACATCAGAAAAAAGTTACGAACCTAAAACGTTTTTACACGGGGTTAAAATAGAATTTTTTAACATATAGTTGAACTATTCTGCTAATGATTATTTATAGGCTTAATTCATATGCTAATCACATTTGACACCCTTATTAACATAGAACTTTACCGATCTTACTAGTTTCTTTTAACATATAAGGGGGACGAAGTGGTTAAGAGGAAATAACAGGGAAAGCCCAAGGAAAAACCAAGGCCGAACGGGAACACCCCGGTTTTGAGATGCCACAACCCACCCTGTTATTTACCGATCACACGACCCTGCAAATTGAATATTAAAATTTGGAAAATTGGGAAACGGAAAAAAAATAGGATGATTTCATGTATAATGAAAGAAAAAACATATGGTAACTAAGGAGAATAAAAAAAACTTATTTGATATCGATGTATCACAGTGAGAAAACGAAATAGTAGTTAGTAGCGTTATAAACGAAGAAGAAAAAATATTTTGAAAGAAATTAATTAAGTGCTACAAACATGTCATAATCTATAAAGTTAGAATATCTCCATCATATGCATATAGAGATCAAATGATATACGAAAAAGAACACGTACAAATCAAAATATGTTTTTGATATATTCTATGAACATACACATTGACATGTTCATGTTATGGATGGTATGTATGCACATGGTTGTATGAGCCCTAAAGTCATTTATTGTACTAGAATTGTAAAGCAATCAATGATATGGACTTTAAAAATTAGTGGTTGGACTTTTGAAGGTACCATTAGGCATTATCAAAATTTTCAACATTGGTGTCTAGGATAAAATATTAATTACTTTTTTTTCTCTTCTTCTACATCATTACACTTTTACATATTGATATTATTATATATCAATAATATGAAAATTAATTGCATATGGAAGTGGTGAAGAATATAATATTTGATATTATATATATCATACTAAGTTCATAAGTAAGGTCAAACATAACTAATAAGAAACAATGAAGCTTCTTCTTATGCATAAAAGTTACCGACGGAAATAAAAAAAATATGTCGGAATCTAAAAAATAAAAAAGAAACTTTTTTTTTATATTTTTTGCTAGGAAATTTACGGATAGGAAATCAATCAGAAACAAACAAAAATAAGAATATTTATCGCACCACAGCTGAGTCTCCACTGATGGATTTTGTTTACCGCTACACCACCCCAAAGAAGTGGCTCTGTCACTAAGCAGGCCGGCAGAGAGGGCACCAAATGCGTAAACAAGACAAGAACCAACTATATGCTTAACACAAACTTTCTGGTCCTCCCTCTACCGCAATGGTTCATCGTCAAAAGAACAACAATGGCAATTGTAGCATTTCCTATTGATTTGTCTAGGGGATGGGATGTAAAGAAAGCTTTATCGTCTAAAGGTAGCGGTGAGCTTTTTCACTATACCTCGCTCTTCTTTCATCCCGCCTGCTTTCTTATCCCTGTTTCGTAAATTTCTTACGTAGACAATTAGTTGCTCTGACTAGTTGTTTAGTACAAAAAAGGACCAACGACGACCCTATCCTAAAGGAGGAGTAGGAGCAGAGCGGAGAATCTTTTTTGATTCCAGCCGAGAAGACTAGTTAGCTTGTTTTTGTGTTGCCATTGATTTTTGTTGAATTTGAATCATAATGAAATTTCATAGATGTTTTCGACTTGCTTTTGAATTTTTGAAAACGCATATGGTGTTGCTGCTTTAGTGGTAATTAAGTAATGAATGATTTTATAGAATGTAGAGAGCTTAAGTTATTTGTATAGATAGCGTCTAGAGGAGTTAAAACAATTTTTAAAGTCATGACATGATGGAGGAGATCTAAGAATTCGGAACATATTAATTTCTCATCTAACACAAGCTTATAGATGGTTTGTAGATATTGTCATTTTGATTTTGATTTGTGTTTACATATTTACACATGTACAAACTTTTGAGAAACTTATGGATAGGTTACCTTGTATTTGGACACTTGTGAGATTTTTAGTTTAACTTTTGTTATGTATACATTCTTGTTAATTTAATCACTGAAGTGTCTATTTGAAATTCATATGTAATATCCATGGATCATCCGGCATCAATTTGTTTCCAGCCAATGTGAAGCTAGCCGATTTGATAGAGGCTTTGTTTTTTTAAAGGGGAGATCTTAGGTTCAAACCCAGACATAATTTGATGTAATTTATGAGTAGAAGTAAGATAGATTTGCCGTTAAAAAAATGTTTCTGGGCATTCACCAACAGTCAACGGAGCGTCGTCAGCAACCCCCTTTCACCGACATAATTATCTTGGAATTCTTTGTCAATGATAATTGTGATGTTTTCTTGCAGTGGACAATACAAAAGGTTCTATTTCGCTTTCTCATTCAATTCTTCTATTTCCATCACTACTTGATTAGAATTCACAAATCATCTATTTTTAATCACACTTTGATTGTCAATAAAAGTATATGCTAGATGTTTGAATCAAAAACCATTTCGGTTTAAAAGACTTTTGAAGTTTCTTAAGAATCATGGTCAAGGACTCAAGGTATCTTTTACTTGAACGGCCATCATTGTCAAGGAATAGGTGCACAAGGTATTTACGTTTTTTAGAGGATTTAATTTGTTCTACTTTTTGTTTCTTTGGTATTCCAATGTTTTAGCCTAGTGAAAAGAATTTTATAACCAACATATGATATTATTTCATCTTGTTTACGTGTGTAAGCTATAATTTATAAAAAGAAGAAGCAAAAGACATGATCAGAAACTAATAGTTCTTATAATATTTTCAGGGTTGTGTTAGATCTGCCAATTAAAATTTTGACTTTTTGTTACAAATTTAATTTATCGGATTTGATACTCCCGCAAAAGTATATTGTAAACTAGAGAAGGGTTCGTGTAGTCTCTCCCATTTGTTAAAAAAACATTTATATTAGGGTTGTGTTAAACGCACCCTCCTTCCCTCTTTTTTTTTTCTATTACATTTTTCCTCAAGTTTAACAACCGTAAAATTCTCTTCTATTCATAATAAAAGACAAAATTAATTAATCCGATTTGATTTTTCTAGAAGACACATTGAACATTTAGAAATAGATACACTTAACTTATGTGTAAAATTATCACATAAAATAAGCAAAAGGTTCTAGAAGTTGTAAGAATAGTTGAACGGTTAGGTAAGCTTTTCTCATATTCAATTGGCATATTATTTCCCAATATGGACAAAATCATAGTCATTACTATATACGTGCATGTTTTTTACGTGGAAACCAAACTTTGAACGTATTACTTTTAACTCAATTATTTTAGTAAGCATTATTTTCAGAAATGAATCAATGATTTTACTAAAAGTAAAAGTATTGTGTTTTTTAAAATTAAAATTGTTATAAGGAAACTCTGATTTTAACACTGAATTTACAACTCTGAAACTCGTTGTTCGGTATCAATTGTGAGTCTTTTATCCGTGAATGTATGTAATTAATATATTCTCTGTAATTTATATATATATTTAGTTTTTCTAAAAGCAAGAGTCATATGAACATATCATAAGAAGTTAACCGAACTCATTAAACGGTGTTAGTCATCTGCATTAAAATGATAATTCTTTAGAAGTATGATGTCTCCTAGGCAAAAAAATAAATAAAACAATGGACTAAAATAACAATTTAACCTAAACTGCAGAGACCGAAATATATTTATAATCGTTTGGATTAATAAAACGACAATTTCAAAAATGATTACTGAAAGTATAAAGTTTTCTAAAATTATGACCTTTTGTAACTACTGAAACCAGATTTCATAAATTCATATCTTTAAAACCCAAACTCATTCTTTGATACCAGTTTAATCATTGGGCGATTATATATCTGTTAATGTACATAAAAGTATAATTTGATCATCTCCAACAGTAATATGTGAATGAAATCCATTGCTGATGTGCATGGAAGATATATAGATATGATAAGGAGGATGTCACAAGGGGAAAAAAATAAAAGAATTATGTTTGGACGTGCGGGGCTGGGCACGTCCAAATGCTTTATATTTAAGTATTTAAATAAGATGATACTTAATTTAAATAGTATTCAGTTATAAAATACATAAAAAGTAAATGTACATTTAAAATATTATAAATAAGAAAATACTTATTGAATTGAATTAAACAGTCTGATGTGTATTGAATAACATATTAATTAAAAGAAGTTTATTAAATGGGGGCAAATTAATAATTATTGCATTAAATACTTGTACTTTATGCTTAAAAAATTATTTTTGTGTGTCTTAAACTTTAAGCAAAATTAAAATGTGTACATCTCAAATGCTTTATATAATATAGATATGGATAGATTATTCGTAAAGCATCATTGTCACAAACACTTGATTTGAAAAGCCCTCGTCACGTAAAACACAAATGCATATATAATATAGAGTAAACTTCGTCTTGCTCCATGTGGTTTGGTTCAAAAATATTATTAATCCAAAGGTTTAAATATCTTGATTATATTCATTGTGGTTCACAATCCATCCTAATCAACTTCAACTCACTATCACTGTTAAATAGTTCTTTTAATTAGAACATTTTAAAAAATTTACTAATAGAAGTTGATCATGTAATCTATTCAAACTTTATTATAACACAAATATCTCACATACACATGCACACACACACACACTCCTCTCCCACTTTATCCTTTTTCAAGAAATCCTAGACCAGCCATCAAACGCCACACAATTACCACAACATAGCTACCACCACCATTAACCCCATGAACCACCTTAATACTACCTCACAACACCTTCGACATCACATCTGCATCATCGCCAACGTCCATCACCACTGCCACCTAAAGCACCTACAATACCACCATCGTCATATTTATCATTCTCATCCCTCACCATCAGTATCTTTGAATATTCCGCCATTCAAGCCTAAAAGAAAGCCCCTACTTACCCTAAATCAGATCCCATGTAAAACCACCATAACCACCAAAAACCATAAACAACCATAAATAAAGCCCTACACAAGTACTAGAATTATCATATGTATACCAAGGAAATTGAAAAGATGAGTTGTTGGTTGTTAAGATCTATCGTTGATTTAGGGTTCGATGTTGGTAGCTATGGTGATAGTGGTTGATTTAAAGTTTGATGGTGGTGAGCGATGTTGATGGTGATAAATATAGGGTTGATGGTAGCGAGTGACACTAAAGGTGGTTAATTTAGCGTCTAGTGGTGGAGAGTTTGAAGGGTGGTTAGTTGGAGATGGAGATGCGGATGATGGTCGCCAGATAGAAGTTGGAAGTGTGGTGGCAGCGATGAAGTGTGTGGGATATATGTTTATGTATGGATATATTTAAGTAATTAACAAAAATAGTCCCTGTATTAGTTTGATAAATTACATAATTGATTCCTACATGTAACCCTAAACAACACCACGCTCACGGTCACCACCAACGGTTGAGTCTCAATAACCCTAGCAAACCCTAGCACCATACCACCTCTACCCACAACCGCAACATGACCTCCACCTATTAACCAAGACTCAAGTCATCTATTACCATCACACCACGCATCCACACCTTCATAAACACACAGAAAAATGCACGACCTGCTACACATACACACATGCACGTAATAATTCCGGACACCGACACACGCATAACGACACCCACGCGGCACACACACATTCAACATCATACCCAGATGCGGGTATAATGAAACTAACGCATAACAACACATGAAATCAATAGAACAAATGTACCGTATAGAGGAGTCGGGTATTCACTAGTGTTGTAGAATCAATCAAAAGGATTTTCGGCCTATGGTGCATGAACGAGATTGACTACGTTGGAGAGTCCTTGCGGATCATCGTAGGGAAGGAGGAAGGAAGAAATGGTTGTGGTGGTCGAAGGAACCGATAGAGAGATAGGGTTTTGGTAATAGGTCGAAGGGTAGGGATGGGAGTTACAAGAAATGGTTTTTACTTGTACATGTTGCATTTATGCTCCCTGTAGTTATATAGTTTGCATTATCACCACAAGGAGGAATAAACCATTTAGAAATTTACATTAAGTTAATTGACTTAAGGAGTTTAATAAGTAACTTTCGAGAGAACCATTTAAAACGTAAGGGTTGGGTTAAGGGTGTTGACTTGAAAACACAGGGTGCCAAATCATTTCTTTGTTGAAAGATTTTTTGTCTCAAAAATTAGAACAATAGGTTTTTGCGAAGAACACCAGATGCAACGGTTTGTATAGTACATGGCGTTTGAGAAATTTTGAAACAAACCCAAAAGAAAGAATTTGAAAATTTTGCGAGAACTATGACGTTTTTATCAAAACTAAAAATTTTCAAGCTGGCCTGACAGCTCGACCCCAGCCAAGAACTCTACCCCTTCGATCCGTCAGGGGCTGCCACCCCTTGGAGCCCGCTTCTAGGGGCGTTGTCCCGGGACCCCCACCAAGAGGGCGTTGCCCCTTTGAAACCCTCATTGCTTAGGGCTTCGCCCCTAAAGAGGTTCTACTATGAAACAACACAATAAACTCAAACAATCATGCATCGCACTTACTAATTTGATTGATGGATATTGTAATAAACTTGGTTGACTAGTCAATCCAATTATACTAAAATATTTAAAAGTATGGTTTAAATTTTAAGATTTTACCTTAAGATTTATCTTTTACAATTTAGTTTTAGTTTTAGCTTTTAGTAGTTAGTTTTTACATTTAGCTTTTAGTATTTAGCAATTAGATTTTAACTTGTTTTATAGTTAAATATATATATATATGCATGCATGCAATCATGTGTGTATACAGTGATGCATTTAGGTGTGAGTAACAATCTATGTGTACGATTCTCATAATTAATGATTTATTTATTACTATTATCTTTATGTAGTTATGTTCAATCAGTTGATTGGAAACTTTCATTTAATTATAAGACATATAAATAGTTTGCTATGGTACGTTTTAAAGATGTGTAGATTAAGTTGATTTCCAAAATGTATATGCCAAAACGGTGAACAAGTGAAGCAGAATCAAATGAAATGAATTCAAGTGCTTATCTTCAACCACGAGGATTTAAGATGACAAATATTAATGAAAGTGTTGAAAAACAAATGAACAAGTGAAGCTGAAAATACTCTCAATTGTGTGATCACAAACATATATAGACGAGTTAATCATTTACTATATATATAAATATGTATATATATATATATATATATATATATAATCATGTCTCTAAATGGTATTAGGCAACTGCCTGCGATAACAATGTATGCCCCTATGTGTATTCAGGAAAAAAATAGGCCTCTCAAAAGAGTGGAAACTAGAACGTCAATTGCTTAAAGCTACACTTCAAACATGTATGCATAAGGGTGTATCAAATTATGTTGCGCGTCGAACTAGGGTGCATGAAATTGTAATGTAGGGGTGGCGCTCAAAGCCAAATTGATCGAAAATTGTAGTTCTGATGCATCGTTATAGCTATTTTGATGCATCATCTTTAATATTTCAGACACTTCGTTATAAATACACTTGACTTGCCTTTCGTTGATATACATTAAAGTGGAACTAAGAACAATGACTACGCCCCCTGTGATGAAATTGATTTTTTCCACTACCTTTTGAATTCATACAATAGAGTGAAATGAAACAAAAGAGGGAACGATACATCACAATGAGATCTTCATCTAAAAACTAAAAGAAAGGGGGAATAGGAAGGGGCTATGAATTCTAGGGGAATCCGAAGACTACGTATAAAGGGATGATTTTCCACGTGCATCAGATTAGATTAGATTTGCGCGGTGTTGATACACATGTACCTAGATCCTGATCTTAATGTAATATGTCTTGAATGTCTTACACTGATGTAATATTGGGTACTTAATGAAATGAGAATATTTGATTGTGATTTGTAATGTTTAATATTTCATTAATGAGTTGTTTAACGCATATTGACTTGATTATATAGGTTTGTGGTTGATTGAATTAATATATATAATGTTATGACATTTAATACATTCAAAACTTAATAACATGAAGTTA
>BJCM01001189.1:0-11702 GCA_018326385.1 Flaveria bidentis | reverse complement strand
ATGTTATTTTAAAAAAAAAATCTTATTACAACTCCCAAATTTGATTATTTTTTTAAAAAAAATGACTTATTAAAGATATCAATTTATTTAGAAATAACCTTAATAAATAAATTTCTTTCTTAATTTATTATATATTAAAATGTATTAAAATAATTTTATTAGTAATTAAGGTAATTATTTAATAGGAGAGAGAGACGGAAAAAATTTTGTGATAATGATTGTGGTGCTGACATGTCGCACCCTAATTTACCCTTTTATTAGAGTATATTAGAGTAGTAGAAGTAGATAAGATAGTAAGATAAGATATATACCGTTCATGTTTTATATATTTTCATTTTTGTATCTTAGTACACTTACATGTCAAGTGAAATCTTTAAATGAATGTATTTTTACCTAAAATACATAATTCTCTTTCTAAGATCCATGAAACAAACCAAAACATTCTTACCTGTAACGACCCGCTACACCTGTGGCCATTGTGGACTAACAACCTACAAGAAGACAAGATACCAGCAAAGTTATCCCCAAAACCCATAGCTTTTTGAATTTCAGAACAGAAGGTACACACACATTTGTTGTTATTGGGCTAAAACCTGTTAGCATAATGACTACAACCTCTTAGTTGGTGTGTTATCTTTGATACCGCTAGGCCAAAGGCCTGTCGATTCAACATTGGTAATAAGATTTATTATAACTTCGACCCATTTACTAATGAAAAGGTTTATTTATGTTGTGTTTTATTCAAGAAAAGAGTCAGATGGGTTGAACAAGTCAAGAAATAGTTTATCTAAAAACTTAGATCATTATCAAAGTGATGTTGCTTTTGTGATCATATTTACACAATGATTATTGAACAAATTTCAAAAACTTGAGAAACAAAGTGTTTGGCTCAAGGCAATCCTACCATGACCCACACAAAAAGTTACATGTTTTTTAAACTACCCGTTTTCACATGATACCCAGACTACCCATTTTTAGACACTTCTGATGGTGAAATTTAGGATCTTTGACTTTCGAGTTTTGTGTTAAGACTTGTACAAATGGTTAAATACTAACCTCAAGTGTGCTAAAAACTAATCTCATTCGACTAGCAACAACTGAAGGCTCTTCTGACTGACCCACAACTGCCATTTGCTCCAGTTGAAGTGTTTTCACAGGAAGCCTTAAACAAAAATAAAAAATAAAAACTGGTTATATTTTGCAGCTTATAATTATTAATGTAATAGAATACTTGTTTTGAGAACCATTTTATCATCAATAAAAAGATTAAAGGAAGCTTTCTCACCATGCCATTCCTCTTAAGTAATAAGCATTTGCTATGATAGCACAAAACCCTTTCCATTGAAGCTTGATCTCATCTGAAACCGGAGGCGTTGGAGACCACCGAACTATGGTAGGTTGAGGAGTACACAATATAGTTATAAAGATGATACTCAACCACAATATACACTCATTCACCTATAGCACAAATTGGTTATTTTATAAAAACAAATTGAAATATGGACAAAAGTGTTCGCAGGTCAACCCAGACTCTAGTAGAAAACGATCCCAAACCTTACCTCCTCATAACAAATCTTGGATTTTAGACTAGTACCTCCACCATAAGTTTGCATTTCTTCTATTTCAATGCTGGATTCTTTCATATTTGTAAGTTCTTTGCGTAAGCCTTCATCAGTGCACCCTAAGGCGTAAGCGTTTACCCCCGCACTAATGAATTCCTAATCAAGCATCATTAGAGACAAGTTAGTGACATAAATCAATCAATTGAGTTCACACTTGATTAAAGATCAATCGGCATTACTTTTAGATTGTCACCTCCGCCTTTGTGAATGAAATTTCGATATCTCTTAAATAAGCTGATTGCTATGTTTCGGGATGATCGGTACTCATCATCATCTGAAGAAACCGAGTCTTGTTGTTGACACTAGAACAATTACAGTAACCATTTTTGGTCAAAATAAAGTATATGTGACCAGTTCAAATCATTTATACATAAAACAGGTTGATTCAAGATGTATTCTTTATAACGGGCTGAAAAAGGTTCAATATAAAAATTGCCTAAGAATAATCAGGTCATACATGTTAGACAGCCAAAAAAGTTGTCTGATATGTATTAAAATGCGTACCACATTCTAAATTGTTTAATTTAAAAGAAATTACAGTTTCATGTTAATATAGAGATTTTTTATGATATTTACAAAACATGAAGGCACACGTTTTGACCCGTTACCCAACCCAATCAGCCCGTTGGTTTCTTACTAGCAATCTCTTAGATGTCTGGTGTGACGGTTGATGAACTTTGTCACGAGTGAAGCCTTTCCAGGAGAAAGGCGAGCTCTGAAATCCATTACTGCAACATCCTTTTGCCACCACACAACAATTTACACAAACATTTGTAACTTTACAAGGAGTTGCGAGCTCGACCCTAGGGCAAGTATCTGAGATTGTGCACAACTTGTTGATAGCTCCTGGATTCTGATTCATCACCATGGTTTAACAACCATCATATATAGTACCTTCAAAAGTTCAAAGCTCAGGTTCAAAATTAACCGCAATGCATATGCAATTATGCATTAAGCACACTATGGATCAAAGATAAGGAGTAATTAAAGAGTTCCCCCAATTAATGTATGTTTATAGACATTTGGATGAAATTTCAAGGCTTAATTCAAATATCAACCTTAAAAAACAAAGGGGACAACAATTGATGGTTAGCTATCAGATTATTAATCATTAGATTACGATTCAACAAACCTCAACCCTAATTCATAAAACAAAGAGCATCAAACAAACTATCCGATTCCATTCGATTCAAATGCCAAAAACTTAACCAAATAAATTAAACGAATATAAGAATCGTATGAACATATGAACTCCAATTTGAATCAGACTTACAGTATACGAATCATCCAAATATCACAATAGAAAAGCAACTGATCGCATCATGTTTGATGGCATATATATATTTTATAATATAAGTAAAAAAGAGAAGGTTAGTTTTAGGGTTTGATACTCACCTCAAAATGAAAATATTGGGTTACGTATGGGATGAAAATTAGTGAGTGATATAGAAAGAGTTATTTAGAAGAAGAAGATGATGATGATGATGATGATGATACAGACTACAGAGGCACAAATGATAAATGAGATATGTAATTAAAGAATGTACAAGAGTTATTAACAGGTGGGGCCATGAATGAATATTATGAATGGTTGTGGGTACTCTGCCTCTAAATAAAATTGATCGATAGGATCTTTTGTTGAGTTCTTGCATGGGGTCGTCACTCTCATCATACGTGGCACCTTAATCCATCGCAAGTTATTATTATTTTCATATTTAGATAAACAAAAAATACATTCTTATTATAGATAGACATGTTATGTTATGTTTACTGGAGTGAATAGTTTGTTAACACACAACAAACTTTCAATATTCATTTGTGTTTTCAGAAAAGCTATTCTTTACCCTTTTTGTTTACGTCACGCAGATGACGTGCATACGTTGAGCTTTGCAGAATGTTTGTTTTTTGAAAGACTTTTTATTAAAAAAATCTATGTTAAATATGCATGGTGGAGACTTGACACAACCACTTTTAAAGTATTCTAAAGTCTACAGAGGATTAAACACCATCACCCACCACCACCAATGTCCACCACCACCGTCCGCCACCATCACCATCCACCACCACCGTCCGCCACCATAACCATCCACCACCACCCACCATCTACCATCACCACCATCATCCAGCACTGTCGTATACCACCACCAACTGATTTAGCAGTTTGCAGACGTTAAAAAAAGGCACTCTTCTTGTTACAGACTCCAAATGTTTGGTCTGTATCTTCTCCTGCAGATGTGATCCGCAAAGTACAAACATTTTTGTGCTTAAAAAGCAAATGACACCTTACATATCACTACATCTTGAGTGAGTGAAAGAGGGTGATGGATGCATGAACTAAGGTTACAATTTATCAGTCTCCATGACTTGGTTAGATTCTATAGGTTTTTATTTAACTTCAATCTATAAGATTTTTTTCTCTTTGTTATTTTGTTTTTGTTCTTTTTTTAATCCGTGACCATAAGACTTTGTACGGTTAATATAGTATTGTTTGTGTGTGCTTAACTAGTTATTAACTGCTAGTTTAGCCACAGTCAACCAGTCAACTGGTTGGATTCTCACTATCCTACGGGTCCATATATGTAGTTGAGCATTTTAAACATATCCTCCGTCATTCGTTTGAATGTCAAAGAAATGAAAAACTAAAAACAGTAGGCATTGATTACGGGAAAAGTCCTCTTTTGCTAACCAAAATCAATTTTGACTTTTGATCAGCTAGCTTAAGATAAAAGATTGACCTCAAACTGAAACAAACCCATTGTATAGTCCATGTTATCTCTTTGTAAATAAGAGAGCATCATCTTCGCATAAAACTAGAGCACCAAGCTTCAAATGCACATGAATGACAAACATTTGATCAACTGTATCCTCAAAGTGACTCAATAGCCTACCGCATTACGGTTTTTTATTCTGTTTTTTTTTTGCAAAAAGGAAATTGAAACACATTAGTGTTGTTTGTTCATGTGTTTCTTTAGATATCAAGTAGCAATCTTCTTGGGTCTTCAACGACATCCTTGATACGCCTCAAGAAAAACACAGCCTCTCTACCATCAATCAACCTGTGGTCATAGGTTAACGCCACATACATCATAGGCCTTGGTGTGATTTCACCCCCAACTACCATTGGTTTGTTCACTATTGAGTGCATACCCAGAATAGCAGACTACAAAAATAAAGAAACATATAAGACCCTTTAATGATTACCATCGGTTTTGCTTTCTTAATGCTATGTTGAAATTTTGGGTGTAAACGCGCCAAGCTACTTGTTAGCATCACTAAAAATACGAAATCAAGCTTAAGCTTAAACGAGCTTATATTGGATCTTATTAAATAAACAAGCTAAGCCCAAGCTTCAAAAAAATAATAATAATAATACACAGAGCCAAGCCGAGCCAACCAAGCTTAAAACTTTACTCATGATCCGGTCTCAAGCTTTAGATATAGGGCTAGAGATGACAGCTCACGCTTTACTAAGTTAAAACCTAGACAATCTCAAGCTCCGCTAGACTCATTTACACCCCACATCAAACAAACTTGCTCTACTTTGCCCTTTGATTAAGAAAAAGATATTTTAAACACTTATCTAAATATTGTACCTGTGGCGGGTTGATGATGGGAGTACTTAAAAGGCTTCCATAAACGCCTCCGTTAGAGATAGTGAATGAACCACCTGCCATTTCATCAATTGACAGGGAGCCATTGTTGGCCTTTTTAGCAAGTGTGTTGATTGTTTTCTCAATTTCAGCAAAATTCATTTTCTCAGCGTCACGGATCACTGGAACCACGAGACCCTTCAAGAATACACAGGTAAATATATAAACAACTAAATGAAAGAAAAATGGTAAAAAAAAATATAAGCAGAAATATACCTTAGGAGTACCAACTGCAATACTGATATCAATATAATCTCTATATATTATGTCATCTCCATCAATGACAGCATTGATTATTGGTTGATTCTGGAGCCCGCTAACAGCAGCCTGGAACATCAAAACCATAATAAAAAACCTAAATTTTGATGAAAAAATAACATTAGGTTTATAAGCAGCAAAACCTTACTTTCACAAATCCAGACATGAGTCCCAACTTCACTCCATGCTTCTCAAAGAAAGCTTCTTTATATTCAGATCGAAGCTTCATCAAATTTGTCCTAAATTTATGATACTCATTGAGTGTGAATTGCATAAAAACTTCAGTTAATAAATGGTTTAGCTGATAAGAAAAATATCCCAACTTACATATCGACTTCGTTGAACGTAGTCAGCAATGCAAAAGTATTTTGAGAATCTTTCAATCGTGTGGCAACACGCTTCCTGAGCCTTGTCATTGGTACCTATGGTAAGTTCCAAAATGTTTTTAACTAGATGTGTTTAGGTAGTCTGATTTACAAACCAAATCAAGCTACATATGTAACAAGTCCCATTCATTTGTAATATGTGAGGGGCCACGGTTGGTGTTATATGGTTATCATGAACTGAAATCCCAATAATTAATTTTTTATTGTTTAGGTAAAGTGATTATGATCCTAAATTCCTAATATTTATCAAATAATCAGTCTTTAATATTTAATAAACAGATTCATAGTAGCAGCAGTAAAACTATTTATTCAAGGAAAAACCAAGGGTACTTACCTTTTCCATTTTCAATAAGTTTGTTAAGAAAAAATTTTAATGTCAGATTTATGTGACAAATATTTCCAATTTATCTTAATATAATTCATTCAAAATTACTATTAAAGTTAATAGGAAACACATTTTCAATTACTTATATATACAAATGTCTTTATTGGTCATATTCTCTATTAGTTAACTATATATTAGGAAACGCCAAACACTCAAACCAACTGATTATTTGATTATTACAACCTCAAAACAGCATAATCACATACAGGCACTGTTATACAACAAATCTAATTACAGCATATATCTAAACACTGTGGTAGTGAGCATGATGCACACTTCTTTTATAACCATGCTTTATTTAAATAAACAGTACATAAATGCATTAACCAAAAGCATTCGGCTCGATTGGTAATAAACAAGTTTCTTAAACCACATTGTGCTGCTGGTATCAGTGTGAGCATGTTTTGACCATTTCAAAAGTAAAAACATAGAGAAACTTCAAGCTCAGAAAAAAAGAACATAAATGAGATTCTTACCCTTCTTTCCCTATCCTTTGGAGGCAACTGAGGTTCTGTGGCAGAAGGTTTAGGAGACGGTGGTGTAGATGCTGCTTTTGGTGGTTGGATTGCAGGTGTAGGCTGTGGTGTTGGTGGTGGTGGTGGTGGTGATGGTTTCTCAACTTTTGCCGCTGCATCCTGAGCAGGCGGCTCAGATGGTTCCACATGAGTTGTCACACCTTCACCTGATTTTGATATAATTGCAACCTTTGTTCCTGGCTCCACAGTGTCACCTTCCTTTGCTACAAACTGAAAGAAAAAGAAGAAAAATCATAAATGGGGAAGTGTTAAATATGCGAAATTCTACCAATCTCATATAAAAAATTTATAGGTCGGCTCATTAACTTAAGAATGGGTCAATTCAGGTTGATTTATCTCTAAGAGATCAAACGGAAAAATAAATATAATAATAGCTACAAAAGAAACAGGTCAAATGGATCGAATGTCACCCAGACTGAATTTAAAATGCATACAAGCTCTACTAAATTGCCTTGTTCAAAAGTTCAGAGTTATTATATTAATAATAATTTGAACAAATTAATCATTAAAGAAATATATAAGAAAACTAGAAGAAAAGTTTGTTTGGACAACCTAACCTAATCTGACTGTTTCCAATTCCGACCCAATACCAAATTTCAACTTTGGCACATCACCAACCCACCCGACGTGCCCATTTTTCCACATCATATCCTAAGGTTACAGTTTACCTCTTGGATTACACCAGCTTCAGGACTAGCAACATCAATTGTCACCTACAACATTAAGAATATTGTTTAGGTCTACAAGTAATACCTACTAATGTTGTAGATACCAATTAGTACCTTATCAGTTTCAATTTGGGCAATTGGCTCATCAACCTCAACACGGTCACCAGGTTCTATTACAAGTCAATGTAAGTGTCAAAAAAACTGATAATGCCAGTGAAAAAGTAAAAGAAATCAGCAATTAAAACATACTCTTCAGAAAGGCTGCCAAAGTGCCATCACTAATGGATTCGCCCATAAAAGGGACAACAGCGTCAACCAAATCACCTTAAAATCATAATACAGTATCATAGTGAGAAGAAGCCATAATGTGAACAGGTCATAGGGGTTGGATAATGGGTAATTTATGTATGGGTTCGGTTGGCCAATACACTTTTTGTTCAATTATTTAGATTATTGTATTAACTATAATTACAGAGACTATTATATACCATTACAACATTACAATATGAATCTAAATTTTTGCTTAAAGCGGTATAAGAGGTTGTATGCATTAAAAAATAGTTTTCTGATTTTGACATTTCGAGTCCATTTCCATTACTTGGTAACTTCTTTTATTTAGCCTACTTAATCCAAAACATAACCCAAACCAACCCATTCATAATCAAATGCATTGAAATTGCCAACTCTAATAATGAGCATCTATAAGAAAATGAAATAATAGATATAAGAAACACATAGTCACATACCACTATCCGATGAAAAAGATCGACTCCACATCTGGGTTGAAAAATCTGTTTTAAGTGATGATACAACATTCCTGTAACATGGAAAAGTTTTGGTAGAAAAAACTTATATATTCTTTATTTAGGGGTATGCTTATGTTATATTTTATCTTTCCATCTTGTTAACTTGATTTGCCAATGTAAATTTAATGATACAGTACTTCATTTGAGATGGTAAACTAATAAGTTTTAATGCAAATGTTGCAATAGATTGCATAAAATAATGATAAATAGATCCTTCAAATTGTAATTCATAAGTAATAGACTAAAAGTCATCTAAATATGTTGCAACTTGCAACCCAAAAAAAGATGTAATGTAACTTGATGTAATTTGTTTTACTTTTCAAATTATTTTTCTAGGTACCTATGTGCATGTGTACACGTGTGTGGGCATGCATGTATGTATACCTCTATATGTATCTTTGTATCATCTATGTATATGTAGTTATGGGACAATTTGAAGAGCATATAAACACAGAGAGAAGAGAGAGAGAAAGGGTACGAGATTATACCAACCTGATAGGCATCAAAGAAACAGGAACACCTATAAACATTCAATTTAAACGTTAGTGAAGTAAAAAAGATTAATATATTCAAGATAGTTAAAAGTGTGAAAAAGACACTCTGGGTTGGAATAAAAAAATACCTTGATGGATTTGACGTAATAATTTAGGATTTCTTCCAACAATTGGTTCCTATAACAACACCATAAGACGTCATTATGCAAAAACGGATAGGGGCACTTTACCACAAATGACATATTATAAGATACTCAATAGGAAATAACAAAATCATATGTTATTTAACTAACAAGTCGAACAGGTAAAATATAAATTTAGCTTAAAATGAAACGGGATAAACAGGTTGAAAGATTATTATTGGGATAATAAAAGTTTTTTAATGCATAAATCTCTTAAATCATATCAAAGAATTAAATTATTATTGGGATAACATAAGTGTTTCACTCTTACTTCCCAATAATCATTCAAAACAGAAAATTGGACAAAAAACTTTTCTAGACAACCCAACTTGATTCATGCTAAAAATTTACCCCTTTTGTAACCTATTACCCAACCCACCAGCCAGCCCATTTCACCACCCTCAAAGGATTGAAAACATAAGCCTTCATAACAAAGTTCTTCATGAACTTCAACTGAAAGGTCATTCACTTCTCACTATTATAAGATAAGAGTGTCCAAAAATGAACATTAAATAGAAAAGTGGATGGGAGTGTTATATTAAGTATGACAGAATGTCATAAAAAAATGTATGTGCGAATAATCATAAACACAAGAGCATATTGAAACAAGATAGTGCACTACCTCAGGTCTCAAGATTGCATCAACATAACTTTGTGTCATAGATCCTGTCAATGCAGGCCGAACCATCCCCAAATATCGTTTTGTGCCCTAGAAGTAGAAACAACTCAGACAAGTTATACATGCAGATGAATCTATATGTAAATGTATGTATGCATTTAATATGTATGTATGTGTATATGTACATGTACGTGTACATGCGTGTGCGTATGTATGTTTATGTGTACATCTGTACTCATGATTTAATGCTACTTAGTTTCATTTCAAATATATTCTATTGAACAACCGTGCATGAAAACCTGAATGTCATAATATAGATGGGCAAATTCTACACTCTCTAATGGTGTCATGGTGACAAACGTATAACTAATATGTAGAGACTCCAGAAGCTAAATCAATTGATGATCATGAATGTGACTTGTGAGCTTATAGCATTGCATGTATACCCACACACAAACATTATCTAGTTCTTTAATGTACTCTATAGACCTATACACATAACATCATACAAAAAGTTGAAACTTTTTCAATAGAGTATCATCAACAACCAATGTCTTCATGGGTCAAGTAGTGGATAGATTTAAGTGTGGTTAATCAAAGTCATCTCGCAATCATACAAATTCATAAACGTTGACCCTGCTTACAGTGTTTACAAATTCTCCATTCTCAATTTCACAACCTTTTTCAAGATACTTTGATTAAGTTATATACTTATATAGGTTTGGTAGCACAATACATAAACATGCATAAATACAATCAATGAGAATAAATGAACAATTTTTCAAGAACAAGAAGAAACATCAAAATTGATACACACCCAACATTAACAATTCAATGAAACCATGAAGCATACATACATAAGTCACGAGATTAGAGGAGCCTGCAGAAGCAGCTTTCCGCCTAACGACAGCCCACATCATGCCTCTAATCTTCCTGTAAAATATAACATTCACGTCAACACAAGTAAAAAAAAAAAAGAGATCTGTAGGCACGAGTTTACTGTTACAGATCTCAAATTCTAACAAATGCCCTAATTATTAGTAATCAAATCAAACTCAAATAGTAATCAATATTGTACAAATGAATACAGATTGTACCAAACTGTGAGATCACAAGGGTTTGAAAAGGAGAAAATGACGACAAAAAAAGGGATTTAATCATTGCAGATTACTGTGATCGACTAAACAACTAAAACATTGAAAATATTTGGTGAAATTGAATGAATCAAGCGTTTACCTTGTTAAAGACGATGAAGAAAATGAGATAGAAGGTGGGTTTATGGTTGCTTTTGATGAATTTACAGACAAACGAAGGAATTTATTCGAATAATTGGGGAGAAAGGAAGAGAGAGAACACGAGGAGGAGGAGCCAATTTTTCCGGCTCTTTCTATAATTATTATTATTATTCTAATAAATTTAAGACTAAATTAGCTTTCATCTATTACATAAACTAAAGGTGTGTTGTGGTATCGGTAATGAAATTAATGATGGTGGTGGTGATCGCCGGTGATGATCATTGACGGCAACAGCAGTGGTGGGCGGTGGTTGGTAGCGGAACTGGTGGCCGTTGGTGACGGTGGGTGGCGACGGTGATGGGTGGGAGTGGTGTTGGTAACTAAGGATAGAATAATGAATATAATGAAAAAAGAGAAATAGGTGTGAATGGAGATCCGTCACCAAAGGTCCGTCACCAAAGGTCACCAAAGGTCCGTCACCAAATAGGCGACGGTGATGGGTGGGAGTGGTGTTACCAATAAAAATATAAAACAAAAATGCCTGTGACATCCGTCACCAAAGGTCCGTCAATTGACGTATTTCGTTAACTTTTTCGTTAGTCGGTCATTCCTCATCTTTACAAACTATCTGTGTGGAGATCATACTTGCTTGCTTGGTTACCTTCTCTATGTGAGCTCTTGGCGTTGCATTGCCGCCACTTAAACTTTTACACATATTACCATCGTCACCATGAAATACACCATTTTATATAAATTTATTGTCATAAATAAAACCATTTTTAAGTTACAAATACCATTAATTATATTTTTGTCATTAATATAACGAACCTAATTAATGTCGTTTTCAACCGAAACAAATTT
>BJCM01001188.1:0-11895 GCA_018326385.1 Flaveria bidentis | reverse complement strand
TCGTGGAAACGATTTATTTATATTATAAAATACGGAATAAGAATAACATTTATAAAAATTTTGTATTATTCATAAAGTTTAATTAAGGTTTTGTAACTAAATAAAAATGAATACGATTTAATCGACAACTTAAACAAACAATGGTTGAAATAATAATTGTATAAACTAGTATTTTAAGTCTAAGTTTTATAAAATATATACTAACTATAACATTCACTTTAGAATTTTAAATAAAATAAAAGGATATCTTTATAAATAAATTACAGAATAATATTTAAATGGTTTAAAATACACAAAGTTTATAAAATAATTTTTTTATAATTTTTAGAATTATTTTATATATTTTTAAAAGTTGCAAAACAAGCTAAAAAATGTTGGAGGTGAGTAAACATGTCAGCTAATGTATTAGCCGGTGAGTAAACACAAATTCGAATACATATATTGATTGATTAAATATATTGAAAACAATTCAATTCACATGGTAATGTCAAGACTTATAATGCAATAGTGTAACATAAAAGACAAATCAACACAATCGAATCTAATGATTGAATTGACTCGGTCCACATACGTAGCCTTATAAAATGATTGGGTGGATTTGTCAAACCAATAGATCTATTATTGTTATTGTGGTTACATGAATTAATGATTGTGTTACCATCTAATTTATCTAACTATACACATATAATTTCAAGTAATAAACATAGCATCTACTGTATTGAATTTTAAATAAAATAAAATAAAATAACAATGAATATCAATAATTGAATACTGAATCATATGATTTCTTTAAAATATAAGACATATAAAAAAGACATTTAACACTCACTCTCATAGTATATGGTTTGAATAATATGTTAGATTAGACACCAACGGTTTTCTTACGGTTTTAACATAAAGAAAGGTGTATTAGATAAAAACAATATAATGATTAAAGACTATTATGATTTAGGGTTTTAATTGAGATTTAGGTCTTGATAATTAGTTTTATTTGTAATAGTAAAATTTAATATATATATATATATATATAACTTGATTAGATATAATATAATAGATTGATTAGGTGATTGTATTTGAGAATAATAATAATAATAGTAATAGTAATAATAATTAGCATAATAGAATAATTGAATGTAATTTGGTATTTATAATGATAAAAATTGAATATTAAAATGTAAAAATGATATAATTAATCTAATAATTGATTATTTAAAATTTGGTCAAAACTAATTAATTTAATAATTAATTATATAGATTGCATTTGTATTTGGTCTTGATTCAAAAATAATGTATTATAAAACATTTAATCCTTTAGAATAAATAAAATGGAAAATTATATTCTTTTAAAAATTTTAAAAAATTAAGTAATGAATTCTGAATTAATATTAATTAATAAAATAATTTTATATTATTACATTACTATTAGAGTAATTTATGGAAATAAAAAAATGTTAAAAAAATAAGGATTGCCCATTACGAACCCGGGTCCGGATTGTGGATGTAATGATTGTTAACCGATTGGGATAAAACCCATATCTAATTAAAAAAAATTTATAGCGGTTAAAAACATTAATTGTTTAAATCCCAAATCCATATGAACCCTAATTTGATTTGAACAAAATTGAACATCGATTTGGTGTTGTTAGTGAAATGGGATCATGGGGCTTTGATTACCCATCTGAAAGTGAGTGTGTGTGTGGGTTTACTATACCTGATTGATGATGGAATCAATAGTAGAATGGCGAAGCGAGGTCGCGACAGGAACGAGATGAAACGATGATCGATTGATCATGTGCGTGTGTTTCAGAAACAATTGGGTGTTCAAAGAGTTTGGAAGGGTCGATTAGAAACGTTACCCTCTGTTATATAGGACCAATTTTATCAGTTTCATCTAAAAGACATTTTTTTTTGTTTCGGTTACAACTATTTGATTTTAATATAGTTTTCATGGTTACGAATCAAATTGAATTGAAATTATGACTGCAACGATCACCAATGCATCTCAGATCAAGGAATTGAGTAAGTGGATCAAGTTTCAAATGAAACCGATTTGATTTTGATTGCGGATTTCGGTTCGAGTTTAGCATAGTTTAACGAATGTTTAATCCAAATTAGTTAAGGTGCTTGGTTCGAATTGATGCACGAGAGTTAGGAGTGGTTTAATTGCATAAAAATAGAGTATTTTGGGTGCGAGGTGGTCGCTGGAGACCCGCTAGAAGTTAGCCGGAGTGCAAGGAGGGGCGACGATGGGGTTGGGTTGAGTTTTTAAACAAATTACATTTAGGTCCTTCAAGTTAATAAGTGTTAATATTTTATGTAAGTAACTTTTAAATTAAGTTTCAAAAATTCAAATTAAATCCGGGACTTATAAAACCCAATTTTATAAATAATTTAACTTATTGTTTTATTAAAACTTTATAAACTTCATAAATTAAAAAAACTTTGTATTTTAATTATTCATTTTAATTAAATTTCAAAATCTCATAAATAACTTTATGAACTTATATAACTTTACAATTTTTTAGAAAATTTAAAATAGTATTATTTATTTCTATATAATAAGTAAAACTCATAAATGATAAAGAAAACTTCATAAATTTATAAAACTTATTCTATAAATTTTTAATTATTTTAAATTAATTAAATGGTATAATAAATGAAAATTGAATAAAAATATATACAAAATTAGTTAAATAACACATTTAGTAATTTTGATTCATCATAATGAATTGTTAATTTAATAATGAATTTTTTTCATCATATGAAAACTCAAAATGGGTTTGGGTTCTGGTTTATAGTTTAAAAATGAGTCGGATGTTAGAAAAATTCCACCGCCACCACCATGACGTGATAAGTGTGCCATAATCTGAAACCCTCTACAACCTTGAAACCCATTGAAGGTCCACTACCATACCACCTACCCTTCTCTCCACCACCATTGTAACACACCATTGAACATGTTGGATTTTAGTCCCATGGAGTAAGGGCTTGAGACATTGTAATGGAGGTGTTAGCATTCAAAAATGAGGTAAACAGAGCAAAGCCACAATCGCAATAGATAGGAAGAAAGAACTTTTCACGTGGTGGTCGACATCGATGGCGGTATCGATGGAAGAGAAGAAGACATAACTTTTACAAACGAGGGAGATGGTGAAGAAGATGAAGGGAAGGGAAGGGTGGTTAAGGGGCAGTAAAGGCTGGTGGTGGTGAGGGGGTGGTGGTGAACTTGCTTAGTTAGGTTGAATATGAGATTGGGGTGGGACCACTCATTTGTTAATATATTAGTTATATAATATTAATTTTCTTTTTATATTCAAGGGTGTTTTGGTCATTTAGTAAAATTTAACTAAAAAATTAACCTTCCATTCAAGTTAGGGACCAATTGTATTACATTTTGTCAAACTTGTGAATCGACCTTGTATTTTTTTAAAATTGAGAAACAAAAGTAAAACATAGACCTAACCACGTGAACCTTTCATAACTCTAAATGATTTAAAATAGAAGATTTATAAGGGGTGTCTTCCCTAAATGGGTAATACGAGATGTAACTTAATGACCAATACTGGGTAATTCAAAGCCACATGAATCTTAAGCCTTTAAGTGACCTTAGTTTTTGATCCATACAGCATGAATGGTGAAATGGTGTAAAAACCTTTTTTTAACATATTTAAGATTCAAGAGTTATTTTCAGGTCGTGTTAAAAAAATTAGTTTTGGATATTTAAGTTTTTATTATTCCGCGCTTGTTTTTGTTTATTTTTCTTGTTATCCATACGTTACAGTTGGACGAGACCATCCTTATCTGGCTTTTTTATTCAGAGATATTTTGCTAAATTTGTCGTCATTCAAGTTATGTGAATTCTCTATAAAACATTAAATGAATATTGATTGTTTGAATAGGTGAACAGTTTTAATAAAATCAAGTCTTTATTACTTTTGAAAGGGATTTGTGTGTTTATTAATATTGTATACGAGTAATGATTTGTGTGGGCTTTGATCGATATATTGAATTAATCTTGGATATGTAATCTATTGTATTATTTGATCTAAGCTTTATTTGACCTGAAAAAGCAGAAGACAAATCAAATACATAACTAATTAATAATTGTTCTTAAATGGAAAAACTTGAATCTTTGTTACAATACTCCTTATTTGTTAGCACGTAGGTTACAACAAAAATGAGGTGTTTCCACCTTATTATACCAAGTGGTTATGAGTTATAAGCTAACAAGGATTTAATTTGCTTCATAATTTTAAAAGGTTTGCATGTAGGGCTGTAATTTCTGACACGGATATGTTAGTACGACACGACATGACACGAAATTAACAGGTTTTGTGTCTTAACAGGTTAAAATACCTGTTAACCTGTTAAGATTTGTTTATAATTAAATAATTATAAATAATTATATATATATATATATATATATATATATATATATATATATATAATTCAACAAAACAACACCCTAAAGCATACCCAATACCCACCTAATCCGCTACCCAACCTTCATCCTTCGGTAGCCGGTACACAAACTCCCAACCCAACCTTCGTTCTTCGAGAGCTCGAGACTTCGATACCCAACCCAGCCGACCAACCTCCCTCGCGACCAGTCGACCACCATCCTTGCGAGTTGTGACTAGTCGACCACCATCGAGACTAGCCCTCATCGAGACCAGTGACCACCGGGCACCCTTCGCAACCACCATGGAGACGATCAGTCTTCTTCAAGTCCACCAGGCATCAACCTTTAGAGTCGAGACCACCATCCTTCTTCGAGTCCACCAGGCATCGGCCTTCAAAGTCGAGACTAGCCTACACGGGCACACGACTACACAGGTAACACACTAAGTCACTAACAAAACCATTTTAACAGGTTCTAAACATGTTATTTCATGTAACATGTTTGTTAACAGGTTCGTGTTCGTGTTTAAAAAAATGACACGATACATATTCGTGTCGTGTTCGTGTCTGGCATAACAGATCATCGTGTCTTATCGTGTCGTGTCTGACCTGTTATGCCAGCCCTATTTGCATGTGTATATATCATAGTAGTATTAGAAAACTTGTGTATCGTACAAGTTGAATAATAAAAAATATAAATCTTAAATCTGTATATATTTATAATTATTGAAATTACTTATTATATATAAAAGGTAGTCATGGTCTCTTTTCTTTTTACAAATAAGAAGTGAATTACGAAACATTGAATTTTTTATTTGGATAAACAAAATTTGGAAAGATAATCATAAAGTGTGAATGATTTACTACATTAATAATGTTATAAAATAGGTGAAAATAGTTTGGGTGGGAAAATAAAATTTTTAGTAGTTTAGATGAAGATATTTGTTTATTAGAGTAGAAAAAAAATGTATTCTTTAATTATAAGATTAGACACCTAAAGCTAAGTGATTAGTTATAGCACTTTATTCGCATGTTGGTACTTCATTGTCCATGTTATAGAGCTTAAGTTTCATTAATTGGATATCCCTATCTAGTATCTAGTTTAAGGAATAGTCAATGTTTAACTATCTAGTTTAAGTTTTGTTCAAACTGATATATAAAAGAATCATACGCCAAATGATTTTTCTTCTATTGTTTTATTTGAGATTTAGCTGTTACGTTTGTTGACTTTATTTATTTTGACTATTTGTTTTTAAGTTGAATTTAGTTTTAATTATTAAACCTTTGTTTATTTCTTAATTAAATCAGATATTAATTTAGGGTTAATCATTGGTAGCTTTATTTTGTTAAAACTCTAGCGTTCCATTAAGATCAATAGTGTGGAATTGAATTAGAAGTTTCTTTACATAAGAACTATCTAAATAATGATTTATCAAGTAAATTATTTCTATGAGAAATCTAAGAGTGGAGTGGAGAACGTGATGGAAGAAGGTAATTGAAGATGACCAAAAAATATGATTGAAATGACCAGAAAATCTAATTGAAGACGTCCAGGACAAGTGATCACATGTTTCCATCTCCATCTTTATTGTTAGAGATCTAAGCTTCCCTTGTCTAGTGTCATCAAATCCATGGTGTTCACTACTGTTTTAGTCATGTGTGTGAGAGTCTTTTGATGCGAGAGTTTAAATTCACGACATGATTGTAAATATCTTTGTTGATTTAGGGTTTGTTCCATGCTATAAATCTTTACTTTATGCTATAAATCTATGAATTCCAAGTTTGTTAATGTAGTTAAAGGTGACAATGGAGCAACAAGGGTGACACAAAGGGAATTTATAATTTTTTGTATATTATATCTTTTTAACCAAATGATACAACCATTTTTATAAAGCCTTAACTTTAAAATCAAACATGCATTCACTTCAAAAATCCATCCATAAAAACATATGCACCACATGGACCAACAATCTAATTTTATTAAAAGAATCATCGTCAAAAGAAATAACTTTCACATCCATCATCCAAAAGATTTCAATATGTTTCAACATGTTAACATACTTGTAGTAGGGTTGTAGGGATATTCATTATTCATCATCCCCCCTTTAAAGTTTCAACACCAAAAGACACAACGAGTCAAGTGTTTCATCTTCTCCAATCGACTCACTGAGTCAACCATGTCCACCAAACGCTCAAACCTCCGATTCCGATTCACTTCAACTCAACGATTCAACAGCTATCTCGCTCCTTTCATCTTCATCTTCACCATATTCACCATCATCATCTTCCTCACTGTAAAATCATCCAATTTCACCCCCAAACCCCTTACAACATCCACCGTCATCTCCGTCTCCGGCGCCGGCGCCGGCGACACCCTGCCCGAGGTTCCTCGGTTCGCCTACTTCATCACCGGCACCAGAGGCGACGGAGCTCGCCTGCACCGGCTGCTCCGGGCGGTGTACCACCGGCGAAACTATTATCTGCTGCATCTGGATCTGGAAGCTTCTGATGCGGAGAGAGGTGATCTATCGAAGAGTGTTGAGGCGATGGAGAATGTGATGGTGGTTGAGAAGGCGAATTTGGTGACTTCTAAAGGACCGACGATGATTGCGTGTATGTTGCACGCTGTTGCTCTGTTGTTGAAGCAGGGGAAGGATTGGAGCTGGTTTATTAACCTTAGTGCGTCGGATTATCCTCTCATACCTCAGGATGGTTAGTTTTTGTGGCTTTGATTGCAATGTTTTGTGATGTAGTTTAGCTTCTATGATGTGAATGTTTTAGATGTTGTATATTTGAAAGGCTGTTGATGATTGTTGGTCATTGTTTGTGAATGATTGTAGTTTGCTGTTTTAGGTTGTTTTTGAGGCAATGATGATTGTGATTTGTAAGGAGAATACGTTAGTGATCTGGTTATAGGTTTATGACTGAAGTAGGATTGTTGAATGTAGATATCCATGTGTGTAAGATTGAGATTTTTCACATCATCATGAAGTGATCTGTAGTCATGTGTGTGTGTATTTGTCTAGGTTGAATGCTTGATAGATTACTATCTCTTGAATTCTGTTAGGACATTGAAACTTATTTCTAAAATCATCTTCAAAGAGTACGGTGATGAACGATTTTTGTGGCTTGGGGATAAACTTGACTGTTGTAGTGATTAGAGTACGATGATGAACGACTTTTGTGGCTTCGGGATAAACTTGACTGTTGTAGTGATTGAATGTGCTTTTATTGTTTATGGTTATAATAATAGGCAGTTTGAGAGTGTGCAAGTTTTAAATATTTAAGATATTAGACCAAAAATGATGCTCTTGCGAAAAGAGGAGGTGTGTTGGAGCAAAGGCTTTCAAGTTAGGTTAAACGAGGGTAATCAGGCAACTTTCTTTTTGTTACCTTTTACATTATATATGGAACTGATTATGCAAACTAGATAATCAGTTTCAAAATGCTAATTAGACACCTCCGGACAAAACATGTGTTATATCGTATTAGACCATGCAAGGAAAAAACACCTCTCTCACACAAACACAAGCGCAATTTATAGTTTTCCTTTTCCGAACGTATATCCATTTCGAATCACATTTACAAACAAAACACTGTAAATAATTACCACAAAACCAGTAGGTTAGTTCATACAGTTTTCTTCAAGGACGCTTTCAAGGGCTGACATACTAACTGAAACCAAATCGCTTCATAGTAAGTTTCATGTGTTTAGAAACACTTTTTTGATGATACAAGCTTCTGTTAATGAAGATAGTTAAAAGCCCCACTTGAATTCTACACATATCTTTTGAGTGCAAAAAAGGTTTTACCACCCAAGTGTCATTCTTTCTTAGATACAACTTCTTCAGTTCTTCTACATTATATGTGCCCCATAAGTGGAGTTGTACCAGGTTTTGTATTCCGGTTGTGCTCTTTCTATTCACATGTCATCTGCTTCATGATGCTTTAGTTGTATATAGCTTTCTCTAATCATCGTAGGTCTTTTAGCTCTTTTCTTTATGATTATCTAAACTACGGGCCTATAAGGAGTACATAAGTTTTGTAACAGTACTAATAGGATCTTTAATCAATTAATTCTTAAAAATTTGTTGAAGTTAACTAAGTTGCTTCTATGTTTCTCGGTTTTCTCTCTTATTATTGTTTTATCTTTCAGATATTCTCCACATATTCTCCTACTTGCCACGAGATTTGAACTTTCTTGAGCACACAACTAACATTGGCTGGAAAGAGTGGGTTTGCAGTTGATACTTGATTCATCATTTGATATGCTACCTAAGATGTGTAATGCTAATTCCAACTTCTTAACTTTTGCAGGTTTCAAAGGGCAAGACCAATCATAATTGATCCCGGGTTATATCATTCAAAGAAATCTGGTGTATTCTGGGCCAAAGAGAAGCGATCCATGCCTTCTTCATTTAAGCTGTTCATGGGTACGTAAGCTAATTTTGTCTTTTTTATGATAAACATATCTTCATAATGATTATTATAGTAATAAATTACCTTCCTAATTCCATTTAAAACATTATTTATGATTAATTGATTATTATTTTAATTTGTGTTCATCAGGTTCTTCGTGGGTTGTGCTAACCAGATCGTTTTTAGAGTTTTGTGTTTGGGGATGGGACAATCTTCCGCGTACTCTTCTAATGTATTACACAAACTTCTTGTCATCACCTGAGGGCTACTTCCACACCGTTATATGTAACCATAAAGATTACCAAAACACAACCGTCAACCATGACTTGCACTACATTAAATGGGACAACCCGCCAAAGCAGTACCCTGTAAATCTCACAATACAACATTTCTCTGACATGCTCGAGAGTGGGGCCCCCTTTGCTCATTCTTTCTCAGAAAATGATCCTGTTCTTGACAAAATTGACACAGAGCTTTTAGGTAGGAGATCTGACCAAAGTAGTTTCATTTTCAGTAAGATAGATGCCATTAGACCATCTATGAGTTCAAAGAGGCTTGAGAAACTTGTATCTGATCTTTTAAGCACCCAAAATTTCAGGCCTAAACAATGTAAGTAATATGGTTATAAACCATTGTCCTTATCTTGATTCTCTGCTATAATTTTGTTTTTTAGTTGGTGTAAAGATGGATGGGTTGGGCGAGTCGGGTATCTTGTTTAAATGAGTTCGAGTCAAAATGATGTCTTTAATAGTATTATGTACATGCCGGAATGGTTGACCCGTTAACATTTTCATTATTTTGTTGAATTATATATAATGGAGTAAATATGTTTACACAAGTTATATCTTAAACATTTGAATGCACTTAAATTTACCTTCGACTTGTCTTTGTTTTATTGGTTTGGTCACTGTAAGAAGATACCATAATCACAACCATACTCAATATTTTCAATCTATATCAAAGCTACTAATGGGGTCCCGTGATACCCTCAACTCTATTGTACCTATTTGTCTCAAAACACTCAACAAGAACACATTATACTCAAATTTGCAATATAGATATAATATACCACAAGAAAATACATACGGTCAATACTAGATCATGTAAAACGTAAACAAAGACATAATAATGCTCAACAATATACAAGAAGTGGCGACAGAATTCTATGTTAATGGGAACAAGAAGAACGAGATGGACGACAAAATATCAAGATCAACAAGGGGCAAAGAATGATTAACAATAAACAAGGATTAATACCATAACACTATAAAAATGTAAAGAATAAATATACAATGAATGACAAGAAGCACATTGTAAGAAGATACAAGCAATCAAATTGTCACACCCCACTTTAAACGGGGTGTACATGACCGATTGGTGCCAATTACAGCGGAAGCTTATTGTTTTATAATAAAACCTTGGTACGTACAAAAGTTAACTTCTGTTACTAAAGAAAATTCACCATACAAATACCTATTCTAAATTAAAACAAAAGTCTTCACAATCCAACTTCTTGATTCTTCCAATATGAACCTTTCTTCAATTAATTAACACCTGAGGCACCTGCTTAAACATACGCTTAAACATACGTCAGCGAAAGCTGGTGAATTCATGTAACCGACTCATTATTCGATCATTGTAAAGTATATTTTGATTATCTTGTGCATTGGAAATCATTTCAATAATTCACAACAAATTTCTACCTACTGTGCTCTATCACAGGTCTTTGGTTTTAGCTATATATATATAACATGTCAGTTTTACATATGTCAAACATACCACTAAATAAATTGGCCACCACCACGTGTATATACCGGATCCGCTATACATATATATATATATATATCCGAAATATGTGATTTGAATTAAGCAATCATAGATTCAAGATACAAATTTACCACAAGTAAAATTCATAAATTTCTTATTTCAAAAGTAGTTAACATGAACTCACCTTGTCTAGACGTATCTTGATTTCCTCGCTTAACGGATCAAACCTACATTACAATATAAATACATATATATACACTTTAGGCCTACTCTTCCATAACAGATCGTCTATACAAGTGACCCAAACCTATAAATCTTAGTTTGACTTAATAAGGGAAAACTATAGCACCCACTAAAACTAAATATATTTAGAAAAATATGTACAGGTTATAAATTCATAAACTTGAAAATATACTGATGTATACATCATGAACTCTATTGTTTATTTAAATACAATGCTTAAAAGAAATAACCCAATTTAATATAAAAGATATATATAATGAAAATATACTTGCAAAACCATGAGTTCGAGGATATTATGTTAACAGAGGACTTATGCATAAAACCATTGTTTGATATTAAATCCTCATTTATATTAAAAAGCATATAATCTTCATTTCTATTTCAACTTCCTTTCAAGAAAACTAATGACTAGTATATATATATAGAGTGAAGTATAAAAAGAAATTCACTCTAATATGCTATCTTGCAGCTGAATATCAAAGTTCATAACCCAGTTATCACTTAAATGTATCTAATTCTCCTTAAAACACTTAGGATCCTTATTATTGCAGATTAAAAAGCCTTGGTATTACCTTACTAAATAGCCACCAAACTTTAGTTTGTAAAGTGATTCTTCTGTACTTTGAGCCCTTGATTGAAATCCTAAATTAAGATGGAAGATCTCAAGAGATGTGCAGCCCTCCCCCTTATATGTCGCTACTGTTCTTGAGATCCATAGGGCTGATTTTAGCCTTAAAGCTCTCCAAAAAAACCTTCAATCGATTACTCTTTAAAGAACTTTGCTAGTTCCTGATGTGAATATGAAATCGCAGAGAGATCAAGAAAATGATTCATGGTGCTCGAGAACTTTACAGGTGCACAAGATGATGAAACGTGTAGAGAGAAGTAGTAGACAAGTGGTGATGAACTCTAGAAACGTGGCTGCAAAATCCTGGTTTCCCCTCTTTTGTAATACATATAATCTATTATTATTATTATTATTATTATTATTATTATTATTATTATTATTATTATTATTATTATTATTATTATTATTATTATTATTATTATTATTATTATTATTAT
>BJCM01001187.1:0-11966 GCA_018326385.1 Flaveria bidentis | reverse complement strand
TCAGCTGAAGACAAAGTCTGAAGACATCAGCTGAAGACAAAGTCTGAAGACATCAACTGAAGACAAAGTTTGAAGACATCAGCTGAAGACAAAGTCTAAAGACAAAGTTCTCAGAAGTTGTCATAACAGCTGAAGTAGTTCTCTTCAGTAGTTGTGATGGTTTACTTTCAGTAGTTGTCTTTACTTCTTCAGTAGTTTGTAATTAGTAGTTTAGTCTAATGTAAAACATTTGTTCTTACACTTCAGATGTTATAGGTTCAGTAGTTATAGAACACTTGAGCTTTTATCGTAAGATGTCCTCAGTTGTTGTGGACATCTTCAGTAGTTTTCAGTTAGTTTCAACTATTTGAATAATCTGTTAGATGTCACTATCAGGTGACATCTGATGACGTCACATTCCTCTATAAAAGGAATGTTGACCTAATTTGTAAACTGCCGAAGCTTGCGAGTGAATGAATATATTATCTTTTGCAGAAAACTCTCTCTATATCACCGTCACTGTTTGATTGAATATTCTTATTATTCTTGCTTAAATTTCGTCTAATTTTAGTACTATTCTGCTGCATATCATAACCTAATTGATCAAACTAGATCTTCGATCTCTAACATAAGGAAACCGAATACGAATGAAAGCACACAAATAGTTAAACATAAACAAGTATTTTAACTTTAAACAAATGTACATTAATATTCTTTTGTCAAGAGAACATAATCAAAACATCAATTCAAACTAAACCTAGTGCTTCACTTACAATAACTCTCCTCCGGAAATTGATTACGAATAAGTTTAGCTGCTCTTCAACATGCTTGTATCTTCAATGCTTGATTGGATGTTGTTAACGCTTGATTCTGGTGAAATCATGGTGAAAAGAACTCCCATAAACGCCTTGAAAACTTCTAAAATTCGTTGGGGGAAAATCCCCTTCAAAACCCTAATGATTGGGTTAAATAGGGAAGAAACTCCACAAAATCCAGAGGTTGTTGAGGTGACCGGCGTATCATACGCCGACCTTGGCCTATGATACTCCGGTCGTGATGTTGTACTGAGCTTGTTCACTGGATTTTGTTTAGGATTGGATACAATGGTTGATATAGTGACCGGTATGGTGACTGGTATGATGACTGATACGGTGACTGATACGGTGACTGATACGGTGACTGATACGGTGACTGATACGGTGACTGATAGGGTGACTGATACGGTGACTGATACGATGACTGATACGATGACGGATACGGCGACTGATAGGGTGACTGATACGGTGACCGATACATTTGTCAGAGTATGATACGACGGTTGATACGATGATGCCTGATTGACTTGATTTTACTTCAATTTTTGTGTAATTGCACATCCGCTCCTTCCACTTGCTCAAATACTTTCGTAAAGCTTCCAAAATATGTTTTTTATCTTCTAGCACCTGCACACATTAACACACTCAAAGTACACATATTCGACACTAATATTCATGTAAAATAAATCCATTAAATGTTATAAGTATCGAATAACGACCCTACGATCACATCCCCACACTTATTCTTTGATTGACCTTAAGCAAAGCGTTCTTGTAACATTTGAATACTGATCAATCAAAAACATTAAGATCCCTATTGCATTGTGTGAGTTAACGTCCCAAAACATACCTAGTTTCAAGGTTTACGTCATTCAAGAGTTACAAACCAACAAGAATATTTGATTTCTTTTGTTAAACCTATAATTACCCAATCAAGTCTACTTGCTTCAAGTTTCTAGTACACATGCATTCATACCTTTCACAATCAATCTCTCATCTTGGTTTGTTTTCTAGATTAGTGATGATATACTAGTATACCTGGAACACCCAAAACCAATAATGTACATTATTTCATAGGCTCGTAAACAAATCACATCTCTGTAAACAAACATAAAACAATACAAAAATCAAGAGGGATTTTAAGGGTTGTAATGTTGGGCTAAGGTTAAGGTGGCCAAAAAGGATTTAAAGTGGATAAAGTGTATGAAATCCAATTTCAAAAGACTGAGTGAGTTCTAGTTATATAAAATAAAATACTTTTTCTTCCATTTAAAACCGTTCTTTACTTTCATATACGATCACGTATCATAGATACAAATAGATAATTTTATTATTATCCTCTATAATCGTTCATTAACATTCATTCATCAGTATCGTACGTCATCATTAACATTCGTTCATTCATTGTCTTCCTTACTTATCTTTCGTACATTAATCATTACTTTCCTTACTTATCCTTCGTACATTCATTATCATCTTCCCTTACTTACTGTGAAGTCACTGGATCAGTAGACATCTGAGCGCGTTCTTGACAGAAGGAAACAAAACCAAAACCAAGAGACAAACAATAACACAAACTATAATAAAATGGTTTCATTGATAAAACCTAATGATTACAAGCTCGTTACAACATAAGAATCATGACTCTTGGAAAGGGGAGATCGAGCATGATCTCCCCTCTCATCCGACAACACCTAGGCCCCAAGGCACAATCCTTACCCTCTTTACACAATGAAACTGGTATTTATAGGCCTCAGCCCATATCAAATGTGATTGGGCCCATTCGTGCGATTGGACAATGCATATGGTTCAATCGTACGACTGGACCATGCGTATGGTTCAATCGTACGACTGGACCATACTTATGGTTGAGTCTTATGAATGGCCCAATCGCATCTCTCAATCACACGACTCGTCCATTAGCATGGCTCAGTCGTATGACTGAGTCTCATTCGCATATGGTGAATGACCCAGTTTCATGTGTTTACAACATATCAGGTGTATTACATTAAGTCTAGACTATTCGTCAAGCGACGGACACACTATATATGACAATATATGCTCCAAAAAATTCCCCCTTGGACGTTGCTTGTGAATAGTAAATAACACCTCTTACAATCTTCAGTCAATCTTTGCTCTGGTTACCAATAGAATCAGATAAAAAACCATATTAGCCAATGTTGCCGATCAGTCAGGTAGTATCCCTGAAAATGAATTTAGGCACAATAGCTTTCGTTTACTTTGCTTCAAGATTCCCCATATTACTGATTTATCCAGATAATGACATGAACTGTTTTCCATTGCTTCAATCTTCACATAGGCTGACCTGATTAACATTAATACCTGCGGAAATTCCCCCTCAAATTCAGCATATCCCAATATATAGACATTGTGCTCTCCTGGCTTCTTTATACGGTGTATTGGGCAAAAGGTAGAAGGTTCCAATCCACAGCTGACAATCTCAAACAAATCAGCATGCACTCAGATTCATCATCAGATACCAGCTCACATCATCACTTTTTGATTACGTCTTCAACTTCTCTAAACATGGATTCCCCCTAAGAGTCAGAATCCTCTCTGTGCGGATAAATAAAACTTGATTGGCCCATAAGTAGTCAGATGCTCCTGACTACCCCATAAAATCAGCACCGACTGCTGACATCTTCTTTTCTCTCTTTTGTGTTCCAAATACATTCACCTATTCTGGAAGTCCGACGAATAATGGGGTATACATCAAACTTATTAGACAAAAGAACCTCAAGGTGAATATGCTTTGCTCATCCTTAAATCTGTGCAAGAGGTAGTTCCAGACTCCTTTTCTTTTTGTTTTCTGGAACAAATGCGGATGAGTCAATGCGGATGGCTCATTCAAGCGATTGAACATACGACTGGTCCAGTCGCACGACTGAACATACGACTGGTCCAGTCGTACGAATGGTCCATTAGCATGGTCCAGTCGTACAAATGGTCCAATAGCATGGTCCAGTCGTACGAATGGTCCATTCATATGGTCCAGAAGCATGAGCGGATCTACATGCAGATTTAACGTCAAAGAACCTGAAGTAGATCCAGAAATCAAGAGCTCGGGTTGCTAGAATGATTGTTAGATCATTCTAGCAGTAACCGGCTCTGATACCAATTGTGAAGTCGCTGGATCAGTAGACATCCAAGCATGTTCTTGACGGAAGGAAACAAAACCAAAACCAAGAGGCAAACAATAACACAAACTATAATAAAATGGTTTTATTGATAAAACCTAATGATTACAAGCTCGTTACAACATAAGAATCATGACTCTTGGCAAGGGGAGATCGAGCATGATCTCTCCTCTCATCCGGCAGCACCTAGGCCCCAGGGCACAATCCTTACCCTCTCTACACAATGAAACTAGTATTTATAGGTCTCAGCCCATATCAGATACGACTGGGCCCATTCGTGCGATTGGACCATGTGTATGGTTCAATCGTACGACTAGACCATACGTATGGTTCAATTGTACGACTAGACCATACTTATGGTTCAGTCTTACGAATGGCCCTATCGCATCTCTCAGTCGCACGATTGGTCCATTAGCATGGCTCAGTCGTACGACTGAGTCTCATTCGCATATGCTCCTGCGAATGACCCAGTTTCATGTGTTTACAACATATCAGGTGTATTACATTAAGCGTAGACTATTCGTCAAGCGATGTACACACTATATATGACAATATATGCTCCAACACTTACATTCTGGACCAATACCATGTGCTATACCTCGAACATTATGCACGAAGCTGGTTACTGGGCCTGAGGTCTATCATATACCCTGAACATTATGCACGAAGCTGACTCTAGTACCTAGGGCAAGCGATAAGGGTCCCATACATATGGTCAATCACAAAGATTGAACCCTAGTGTGCTTCCTTTTGGGGTAGCTAACCCGCACACCGTTGAGCTAACACCCTTCATTAGATGTGAACCTCCTTACAGTATTCATTCTTACTTTTATGCATGCATCAATTCTTTCTTTAAGTTCCACTTTTCATTCCTCATTACTTTCTGCTTTCATTACATAATACTTTACGTTCATTGATATTAACATACCACGCAAAGCCATAGAAACTTACATAATAAGGAACATAAAAAACATAGATAACCAACATAACATCATAAACATCACATACAACATCATACATCATCATCTAACCACCTTACATCACCCCCAGGAATACCCCAAGTTATAGCCTAAAACTTTCTTTTTCCCTAAATTCTAGAAAATTTTCTAAGTCTTTAGGCGCATGAGCACTATACAAGCGCATGACCTTTCAGGCGCATGGGAACACTTAGGCACATGCGAAAATTTGAGGCGCATGGGCGCTATTTGGCGCATGACCCCATACTTAGGCATTTTAGGCATTTTCTAGCAAGCGCATGAGTACCTAGGCGCATGGGCAGTTTGGCGCATGGAACACATCCAATTTCAGCCTAATCTAGGTGCATGGGAACTATTTGGGTGCATGGGTTTTGGGTCATCTGGGGAATCACTTAGGCAATTCAACCATTGGGCGCATGGGCCAATTTCAGGCCCATGGGCAACCAACCTAGTCTAAACAACATCATTCAGTCCCCCAAATCATCATTCATCATGTTCTAAGCTTAGTACTAACATTCTAAGCAACAAAACATACTTATAACATGATCATAATATCAAATTACACCCAAATCATACCCCACCCGCATACACACTCACATACACATATGGGTATAAATACCCACTTAGTAAAAACATTCACACATGTGTTTCCAGCCCCAAAATTAGTTAAAAACATGTAGAAAGGGGGTTCTAGATCTCACCTTATGCAACTTTCGTATAGACTTCTTCACACCCGAATGCAATTTGAGTTCAACCGCCTAGAAACCCACTAAAACACACACAACTGAACACAATAACACATATAAGCACATAACCGAGCCTATAATCAACCAAGAACACGCCAAAACATGAATTCTTACCTTGAATTCAGCCTTCGTCTTGTCTTTCTCTCTAGAACCGAAGCTTTCTCTGCTTTCACTCTCTAAAAATTCGGTTGACAAGAGGTGAGCAGAAAGGTGTGGGCGGCCATCTCCTTTTGTACAAATATTTAATAATATTTTGTCCTTTGCATACTTTTAACCCCTCTAATTGAGTTTTATTACATTTCCTTCTTTTATTCTACTCTTTACATTTTTTTAAATATTTGGGTGTTACAAGTCCACCCCCCTTATATAAGTTTCGTCCTTAAAACCTATTATTCCTCAAACAAACATGGGTAATGTTGTCTCATCTTTTCTCCAGTCTCTCACGTAGACTCAGATCCCTTTTGGTGCTTCCACTATACTCGCACCAAAGGAACCACTTTATTCCGTAATCCTTTTCCTTCTAATCAATGATCGCCTCTGGTTGTTCCACATAATTGAGTCGCTCATCTACCTCAATGTCTTCCAGTGGTACAACCATTCGTTCCTTAGCTAAACACTTCCGCAGATAGATGAGCGACTTAGAAACCTCTCCTACTCAACCATTCGTTCCTTAGAAACCTCTCCTACTCAAGCAATGATTCGGAAAGACCCTCTGTATCTCGGGCTCAACTTTCCCCATTTTCGAAACCGGATGATACCCTTTCAAGGTGAGACTTTCAACATAACTTTGTCACCTACCTTGAACTCAATCGTTCTACGCCTTGTATCAGCATACGACTTTTGCCTATCTTTGGCTGCCTTCATAAAGGCTTTGGTCTTCTCTAACTTTTCATTCATAGCCTCGATCACTTCAATGCTCCCCAATTCCTTCTAATCAATGTCACCCCAATAGGTGTTCTACATCTCCTACCATATAGCATCTAATAAGGGGGCATACCAATGCTGGCATGATAACTGTTATTGTATGAGAATTTGTCTTACGGTAAGTGGTCATCCCAACTTCATCCAACATCAATGACACATGCTCGGAGCATATCTTCTAGCATCTAGATGACCCTTTCTAACTGGCCATCCATCTGTGGATGTTAAGCTGTGCTAATGTGTAACCTCATCCCCATAGCATCATGAAAGCTCTTCCAGAACTTAGATGTAAATCCGGTGTCATGATCAGAAACAATAGACACTTGTACACCATAACGAGTTACAATCTCTTTGATGAATAGATCCGCCAACCTCTCGGATGAATACGTCTCGCAGATCGGTAGAAAGTGGCGCTCTTCGTCGGACAGTCAACTATCACCCATATGGCATCATACCCTCTAGCAGTACATGATAGATTTGTGATAAAGTCCATGGTGATATGCTCCCACTTCCACTCGGGTATATCCAAAAGTTGGATCTTCTCGTATGGCTTCTGATGCTCTGCCTTCACTTACAAGCAAGTAAGGCAGTTACTCACATATTCTGCTACATCATGCTTCATACCTGACTACTAGTAATCTTTCTACATATCTTGATACATCCTTGTGATACCGGGATAGATGGGGCATCGAGTTTTATGAGTTTCTACTATAATCTTTTCACGTAGATCCCCATAACAAGGAATCCACATTCGTCCGAATAGAGTTCTAACACCAAGAGTATTTTCACCTAATTCCGTAACTATAACTCTCATCCTTTCAGAGTTCAGATGATCATCTTTCAACGTTTCATATTGAAACTCCTTGACCTGTTTCATCATGTCCGAGGTCATAATCAACTGATAAGCCTTTTACTCGAATCGGCTCGGGTATCTCCTTTCGGCTAAGGGCATCTGCCATCACATTGGCCTTGCCCGGATGGTAATGGATCTCGTAATCATAATCCTTTATAAGCTCCAAACATCTCCTCTACCTCATGTTTAAATCTTTCTGCTCAAAGAAGTACTTGAAGCTCTTGTGGTCAGTGAAGATTGTGCACTTTGTCCCGTATAGGTAGTGGCTCCAAATCTTTAATGCGAAGACCACTACTACTAGCTCCAAGTCATGAGTAGGATAATTGACCTCATGAACTTTCAATTATCGGGATGTGTAGGCTATAACCTTTCCTTGCTTCATCAACACACAACTCAATCCCAAATAAGAAGTATCTGAATAAACCATCAAATCCTCGCTTCATTTGGGTAATGACAAGACAAGGCTTGAGTTAGCCTTGACTTTAACTCTTTGAAAGCATTCTTTTGTTCTTGAGCCCATACAAACTTTACATATTTATGGGTCAGCTTAGTCAATGGAGAAGCTATCTTAGAGAAGTCTTGGATAAATCTTCTATAATAGCCCGCCAACCCCAAGAAACTACGGATCTCGGATGGCATCTTTGGAGACTTCCATTTCATCACCACCTCCTCCTTTTCCGGGTCTACCATAATCCCTTCAGGATTTACCACATGACCTAAGAATTGAACTTTGAACAACCAGAATGCGCACTTGGAGAACTTAGCTACAATTTCTCTTTTCTCAACGTTCCTAATACTTCCCGAATGTGACCGGCATGCTCCTCCTTTCACTTCGAATAAATAAGGATATCATTAATAATCACAATCACTAGTTTATCCAACATCGACCAACACACTCGATTCATCAAACCCATAAAAGCAGCTGACACATTTGTTACACAGAAAGACATAACGAGTAACTCGTAGTGTCCATAACACGTACGAAATGTTGTTTTAGGAATATCTTGCTCCTTCACTATCAACTGATGGTAACCAGATCGAAGGTATATCCTTGAGAATAAAATAGCACATTGGAGTTGATCAAACAAGTCATCAATTTTTCGGTAATGGATACCGATTCTTCACCGTCACTTGTTCAACTCACGGTAATCGATAGGACTGTACAAAAAGTTCGTCGCTCGAAGCTCGCTCGAAAAAAGCATGAAAAAAACTCGGCTCGAAAAAAGCTCAAATCTAAAAGAGCTGTCTCGGCTCGAAATCTAAACTAGCCGAACACGAGCCAGGGTTAGCTCGGTTCGTGGCTCGGTTCGGTGCCTCGGCTCGTGACTCGATGCATATAACATATGTATATATATTTATTTATATAGTATAGTTATTATTATTATTATTAGTACTACTATTATTATGATTATTATTTTGATATTAGGATTTTAAAAATATTTTCTTAAAAATAAAAATTGTTTTTTTAGAAACATTAAGTATTTTGTTTAAAAAATATATAACTTGATAGTAAATTGTTTATATTGAAAATAATAATCTTTGTTCTCATAACTATAGAGTATCCAACAAAATGTAAAACCCTAATATATATTTTTTGTGTTTTCGTATAAATTAATGTGAAAAATTAAAAAAAAATTAAATCGAGCCAGCTCGAACGAGCCACAAGTTGTCTCAAGCTTTTCATGAGCTGAACTTGAACCGGTATTTTGTGCTTGTTAAAAATTTCGAGCCGGCTTGGCTTGGCTCAATAAGCTTCGAGCTCGAGCTCGAACGCATCCTGGCTCGGCTCGGCTCGACTCGTTTGCAGCCCTAGTAATTGATGCACATTCTCATACTATCGTCCTTCTTCTTCACGAATAAGACTGAAGCACCCCAAGGAGAGATACTCGGTCTAGTGAATCCCTTATCAAGCAACTTTTGTAGTTGTTCCATCAATTCCTTCATCTCAGAGGGGGCTAATCTATACGGCACCTTAGCAACAGGTTGGGCACCAGGTATCAAGTCGATCTGAAACTCGATCTCACGGTCTGATGGCACACATGGTAAATCTTCGAGGAACACGTTTGGGAACTCACACACAACCGACACATCAGACAGTTGTGGTTTTGGCGTATCCACATACTTCACGTAGGCCATGTAGGCACTACATCCACTCCTCATGCACTTTCCCGCAACCGCCATCGAAATCACTTTCGGACATAACCCGATTACCATTGATCGTCACCAAACTCACACTAGGCACTATTAGTCCAATCATCTTCTTGCGACATACAATATTCTCCTCCTAGTCCGCCAACCAAACCATTCCTAGGACTACATCGAAACCGCCTAAGTCATCACAAACAGTCTAGCAGGGAACCTATGGCATTCTAGTTCTATATCACAACTTTTTATCAGATCAGCAATCCTGGTAGACTTACCTATGGCAGTTTCCTCATCGAAAGACTTAAATACTCCTATTACTAACAGGCAGATTAGCACAGAAAGTATCAGAAATAAAACTCTTACTAGCACTAGAATCAAATAAAACAAAAACTTGAGTTTGGTTTACTAGAAACATACCTGACACAACATCGGGGTCCGTCCTAGCCTCCTCCTGAGTCATTGTGAAGGCTCTAGCGCTTGCCTTCTGCCCTTCAGTCCATGTCGTCTTCTTCCCTGCTCTAGAACTTTCAGCCCTCGGCCTCTTGCAGTCCTGGTTCATATGGCCCTCCCCGCCACAGTTAAAACACTTTACCACCATGCACTCTCTTGCCATGTGGTCAGGCTTCCCACACTTGAAGCACACATTCAATCCCCACCTACACTCTCAAGTGTGCTTCTTCCCACATTTGCCGCACCTTATTGTCCCCGCACTGGATGTGCCTACACACCGATCATCCACCCTTGCAACCTTGTTGTTTGTGGTGGTCCCACCACGCCCAAACCTTTTCCTGTTCTAGTTCCTTTCACCACCACCTTTCTTACTCGCCTTAGCCACCACCACTTCCTTTTCATCATACAGCCTCCCCACCAGATCGACCAACGACCTAAACATACTTGGTCGGGCGACGATCATATGCGTAAGGATACCTACCGACGATCCTTGGATGTATCTCTTGATCTTTCATGATAGTGGGGTCACCTGATCCAGTACCAGCCGTGCCATCTTATTGAACTTAGTGTGTACTATTGGTGTGTCATGGTTCCCTCCCTCCAGTAGTAGGAACTCCCACTCAACCTTGTCAAGCTCCCTATAAGGACAGAATTCTTCAATCACCAACTTCTTCAGCTCACTCCATCTTATTCTACCAATCTCCTTACTACCCTCGACACTTATTGATATCAAGATAGAACCGAGTCCACAAATGAGTGAGTGGCAAACTTCACCTTCTGATTTTCCCAGCACTCACTAATATCAAGAATAACCTTTATATCTCTCACCAACCTCTATATCTCTTAGCCTCGTGCTACCTCATGCACAGGCTTTTCTTCCTCCTCCTCATCAGTAGAGACAACCGTCTCAGTATCCGGTCGCTCCCTCTCTCCCGAGGACCTATTTCTCTCCTTCCTCTCACCTTCTCGTACTACTTTGATCACTTCAGTCACCACAGACGGTAGGATTTTCCGGGACATGGTGAACCTCCTCCACCACCGCCTCCTTCACTAAGGCCCTTAAGTTGGCACTCTCATCACCACCCTCTAGATGAGGGGTCTCAGGCTCTTCGTGAGCTATTTCCTTAGCTCTAGCCTTCCCTCTCGTGACCTGTGGTCCACTATCACATCCACCACGACCTCCACCTCGAGGAGCCTTAGAAGATCTACCTCCAGCCATCCTCTAACACGCTATAAGATTCAAACACCAACACGGTCATTCAAGGTAATAGCTTAGTTTATGTTAAGTATAATAAGTCCCTAATTATAGTAGCCAGTTGTGATTAGCCACTTACTTTACTCTTCATACCCCAAGCATTTCCTATCCTGACTATATCGGTATCTAAATCTACTAAAAGCAAATAAACCACATAACATGCACACATAATACTAGTTAACATTAAGAAAATACCTAATGTGTATGTATATGGGTATGTAGATGGGTATGTAGATGTGTATGTATATGGGTATGTATATGTGTATGTGTATGTATATGGGTATGTAGATGTGTATGTATATGGGTATATTGGGTATGTAGATGTGTATGTATATAGGTATATTGTGTATGTAGATGTGTATGTAGATGGGTATGTATATGTGTATGTATATGAGTATGTATATGAGTATGTATATGTGTATGTATATGGGTATGTAGATGGGTATGTAGATATGTATGTATATGGGTATGTATATGTGTATGTATATGGGTATGTATATGTGTATGTATATGGCTATGTAGATGTGTATGTATATGGCATGTATATGTATATATTGCTTATGTGATTATCTTGAAATAACAAATTAGTTCTTGATCTAGGCATGATAGAAAGAAAAGCTAGAGTTAATTGGAAGTCGGATTGTGTCGACAAAACTTTTCTCGAAGC
>BJCM01001186.1:0-10308 GCA_018326385.1 Flaveria bidentis | reverse complement strand
ACGCGATAAACTTTCTTAATTAATATTTAAAACATGTAAACACATAAACATAACATCATAATCACATTAACAATTAGATTATCACCCATTTAACATGATTAATTATTATTACGTCACCAATGTTAAACGACAACTAGTGTGTGCTCACGACACGTGTATGCAAAACTTAGCGGAACTAACGGAGTTGGATAACGGAAAATTACCGGATATCACAACATTAGATAAATTTTAAAAACATTACATTATTTATCAAATAAAAACTAAAAACATTAAAAAATGAAATAAAAAAATAATATTAAAAACATTACATAATTTTACTACTCTTGGATGTTTAAAATTCAAAAAACTGCCAATGTGTTCAACAAGATCATATCATAGTCTATGATGCGTAATTTTACTACCTTGCACTTTGAACATAAACGCTTCTCCGGTAGATTGAGATGAATCGTCATCGAAACCAGAATAATATTATTTTTTTAATAAAAAACGCGCATTCATTCTATTTTGTTTTCATAGGTGTGTGTGTTTTTTTTCTTGAGTGGAAAAATGTTAGAGGGTGGGTTGTATTTTATAGTGTAAAATATACCATTTTTATATTAGTTAACGGTCACAAAAGAGCGGTTGTAATGGCTAGTATGGCGTGATATGGACAGGTTACGTAGCCTGTGAAGGAGCCAACCGAGCCTACCCATGTCACCGGCAATGGTGTTCCACACGAGCACTTTGAACCCAGCTCCCGTGGGGTGCCCCAGGTGACTAACGGAGATGAAATTTTGAAAGTGTTCTAAGTAACAATCTGTATACCGAGAGGCATAAGGTAAGCACTTGCTGATCATTTTCGTATATGTCCCCTTCTGATAAAGAGATCACGAAGCTAAACATGAAGAAAGATTTGGATAAAAAGATTATAAATGTGACAGAACAAAGAGTTATTTCATATTTTGAGTGTTGTGTATTATTGATTTTCAAGACTTGAAACTCTCAAACGAAACTTAAAATACTATCAGAAAAATGTTGAGATGCAGATCTTATGCTAAAACAACTTTTATGTGCATTAGGTGAGCTTATGTTTTGAATCATGAATGAGTTTGATTATTAGAATAATTATCCACAACATTTTAGGTATCAGAGTTAGATTCAAAACTAGAAACACCTAGAATAATCACATTATAAGAACTATTAACAAGCCAAAAGAATTTCTTTGATTACTCAATCTTTTACTTTAAAATCACATAATCATACGGTTAGCATGTCATTTTCATGTAAAATGACATTGATACCCCATAAATCATCAACAACAACCCGAACGAACCCGATTCTCACATGTCCAAACGTCCAATCAAGCTTCTAATGCAAAGAGGACTTGTAGTAGTAATGTGATGGTTTGAGTATTATGAAATCAGATCAACTGTCACATTCTTGACACAACATGTGGCTGTTGGGATGATAACTCCCTTTTTTTTTCTCTTTTCTGTGCTTCACCCCATCACATAAAAGTCTTTGCTTCAAGAAACAGATACCCCAACAGACAAATTTATAAATTACACAATGTGCGGGCGCACACATGTTATATATATATTAACACTTCAAAATCTAACAACCAGTAGGTGAACCATCTTCAAGATCTATAACATATAACACCTGCTACATCCAACCAAAGAACCAGTGAATTTGCTCATTCTGTGTTTTGAGTTTCGTTTCAAGAAACACAAAACATTGATATGAGAACTGCCGTATATACCTGGATCTTTCTTGCGTTATGTTCTTTTTCAGGTATTACATGTTTTCAAATTCATACGCCTGCAAAAAGGTGACTTTCTCTAATAATATGATCGTTTTGCAGCTGCTTATGATCCTCTTGATCCAACTGGAAACATAACGATCAGATGGGATATAATGTCTTGGACCGCAGATGGTTATGTGGTAAAAAGCATGTTAATTTTAGTGATTCTTGATGTTTTCTTGAGTTTACCTTAAAGAATTCATGTTTTCTTGATGTTTGTCTACAGGCAGCTGTAACGATGAACAATTTCCAGATGTACCGACACATACAAACCCCAGGGTGGACCCTAGGATGGACATGGGCTAAGAAAGAAGTGATATGGTCCATGGTTGGGGCGCAGACCACCGAACAAGGAGACTGTTCAAAGTTCAAAGCCAATGTGCCACACTGTTGTAAGAAGACCCCTACGGTTGTGGACTTGCTACCTGGTGTCCCGTACAACCAACAATTCTCCAACTGTTGTAAAGGCGGGGTTGTGGCAGCATGGGGTCAAGATCCGTCGGCTTCAGTCTCAGCCTTCCAGGTCAGTGTGGGGCTAGCCGGAACGTCAAACAAGACGGTCAAATTACCAAAGAATTTCACTCTTCTAGGTCCTGGACCAGGGTATACATGTGGACCCGCAAAGGTTGTTCCTTCAACTACTTTTCTCACTCCTGATCGCCGAAGAAAAACTCAGGCTTTAAGTAAGAGTTCATTTCCTTAATTAAGGTATAGTTTAACTTTGACTTTGACTCGAGGTCAAAGACTAATGAGTGGCTTATGCACACGCAGTGACATGGAATGTGACATGCACATATTCACGGTTTTTGGCTTCAAAACACCCAAGTTGTTGTGTGTCTTTCTCATCGTTCTACAACGAAACAATCACACCTTGTCCTACGTGTGCGTGTGGTTGTGAAAATAAGAACAAATGTGTCAAGTAAGATTACAATTTCTTGAATATAAGTTGTTTTTATATAATTTCTAACACGTAATGTTTTGGATTATGCTTATAGGAGTGACTCTAAGCTTTTAAGTGTTGTTGGAGTAAATACGCCAAGAAAAGACAATTCACCATTGCTTCAATGCACTCGTCATATGTGTCCCGTGAGGGTTCACTGGCACGTAAAGCAAAACTACAAAGACTACTGGCGAGCAAAGGTGGCAATAACAAACTTCAACTACAGGATGAACTACACACAGTGGACACTCGTGGTTCAACATCCTAATCTCAATAATGTTACTCAAGTTTTTAGCTTCGACTACAAGCCCCTCGTTCCTTATGGATCTATAAGTAAGTGATACCTAATACATTATAAGATGTCGGGTACTAATTTGAACGTTATAGGAACCATATTTTCTTCACTATGACTGAGTTTCTTAACAACTAGACTTCTTTATCGCCATGCCTCCAAATGTTAGCAAAATTGCTGACTAGTCGAATATATTATGTGTATCTATGTGCTGATGTGGCAATTAACAGCTATTTTGGGTGTGCAGATGATACCGGCATGTTCTACGGGATGAAATTCTTCAATGATCTTCTAATGGAAGCAGGGCCAACCGGAAATGTACAGTCAGAGGTGCTACTACAAAAGGATCAAAATACGTTCACTTTCAAACAAGGTTGGGCGTTCCCTAGGAAAGTCTACTTCAATGGCGAAGAATGCATGCTTCCTCCACCGGAATCATACCCATTCCTACCAAACTCTGCTCATGAAACACTACTTGGCCCGTTTACATTATTGGTTTCATTGGTTATGTTCTTACTCTTTTAATCGCCTAATGAACTACAAAGATTTTGTATATGTTAAGTGATACGATTTAACACGAGAAAAGTTACCAAGAGAAGTTTTAAAGTTGAGCATTATATTACAAGTAAAGAACAAAAACTGGTACTTTTCGGTAGACGTTTAAACATCACTAAAGATTCAAGTACTTTACAAAATGATGCATGTTACAAAAGAGGTGAATTCAACCACAATATGACATGCTTCAGTTTTCTTGTTTTAATATGAACACATACCTGTATCGGTTACTCAAAGAGAAAGAATAAGATCAAAGATGCCAAAAATAAAATGAGTATTGAGAATTTAACACGAGAACTAGCATTTGGGAGATGCGGGTAGGCGTCTGGTGGTGGCATAACACAATTATCACCATTAAAATAAACTCTGCGCGGAAAAGCCCAGCCCTTTTCAAAGGTAAAAGTCGCTTTATCTTTTCGGAAAAGTAATTCTGATTGGACATTCCCCATTGGTCCAGCTTGGTTAAGAAAATCGTTATAGAATTTTACTCCCCACAGCATAGCAGTGTCATCTGTAGAGATATAAGTCACAAATCACCATTAGATGTGTTTCAAACTTCATGCATTAATAATTAATCATCAAGAAAGTGATTACTTACTTATAGAAGAGTAAGGCGTCAATGGTTTGTAGTTAAAGCTGAAAATTTGAGTAAGGTTGTCAAAGTTAGGGTGTTGTATGACTAAATTCCATTGTGAGTAGTTCATCCTGTAATTGAAGTTTGTAACCGTGACTTTCACCCGCCAGTATTCCTTGTAGTTAAGCTTCACGTGCCAATGAACACGAATCGGGCACATATGTTTCGTGCACTGAACCAAGGGTGTTAAGCTGTTTTTACCGGGTCCATTAACAACCGAAGCTAGATACGGTGAGTTAGCGCTGCAAACAGTCAGAAAAGTAAAAGAAAAATTAGATGCAATGATAAATATTGTAAAAAAGATAAGACTTAAGAATAAGTCTAATTTTTAAAAGATTAAAACATACTTCACACAACTTCCGGGGTGTGTAGCATTGTTTTGGCATCCACAAGTGCACGTCGGGCATGGCACAATAGTCTCATTGTAGAACGATGAGAGAGACACGCAACAAGTAGGGGTTTTCTGAGCCAGAAACTGAGAATATGTACATGTAACATTCCACGTCACTGCAAATGTACATACCGAATAAGAAAAAGGGTAAACCTGTAATTTCACATTATTACAATTACAAATTTGATAACAGAATACTCACTCATAGCTTGAGTCACTCTTCTTCCATCTGCACTTAAGAACTTTGATGGTTTACCAACAACAGCTGGTCCACATGTATACCCAGGACCCGGTGCAAGCAATGTGAAGTTCTTGGGCGGCTTAACCGTCTTGTTAGAGGTTCCAGCTGCACCGACACTAATCTGAAACGAGCTGGCGTGATTGTCAGGGTCTTGGGCCCACGAGTTGATAACTCCACCTTTACAACAATTTGCTATTTGTTGATTGTAAGGAGTCCCGGGTAGTAAATCAACAATTGTAGGTGTTTTCTTGCAGCAATGTGGAGGTGAAGTTTTGTATCTTGAACAATCTCCTTGATCTGTGGCTTGACCCCCCATCATGCTCCATATCACCTCCTTCTTAGCCCAGGTCCAACCTAAGGTCCACCCTGGAGATGAAATGTGGCGATATTGTTGGAAGTTGTATATAGTAACAACAGCCTACACAAATTATAAATTTAATAACTTAGTTAATAGTGGTGTTCAAAAATCATATATTAAGTAACTTTTGCTGTCCCACTCTTGAAAAAAGAAAATTGCAGACAATTTGTAAATTGCACCCAATTCGTCTACATTTTGGCACCGTTATTGATCATATCAGTGGTAATTAGTAACACCAGAGGTATTGAATTGTTATGTATTTTTGATGATTAGAAAATTTAATTGAGGGAACCTTGAGTTAAGAATACTTACAACATAACCATCCGGGGTCCAACTAATAATGTCCCACTTGATTGTGATATTTCCATTCGGGTCAAGTGCATCATAGGCTTCTGCAAGTACAGAAGAAGAGGGTCTGATAAATAATACATTAAACGAGCTACTTAAAAAGGAAAAAACGTAATTTTTTCAAAAGACATGACCACTAACATAACAAAGTATAACAAAGTTATGTTAATCTTGATGGACCAGGATGCTAGATAGCAAAGTTTATGAATTATGAGTAAGTCAATTCTTGAGAAAAACAATTGGGAGCTTTAAACTATTGAGCTTCATCAATCATCATCAATATGACTTAAGCTACTTTTGCAGTATGATGAAGAAGACTTTTGTTCTTTGAAAATTTTTATGACCAAGTCAATATTGTTCTTGAATGACAAACGTCTACCCCAAAAAAGATAATAATTTGCTCTTTGTAGTTTGTTCTATGATTTCAAGATAATCAGACATACAAATCAGGTTTAATGAGCAATCTAGAATTCAATAGAAAATTCACTTGACCATTAGTGATCTTCATCTACAATATGTCAATATAGATATACAAAGCATGACAATATAATTCTCGTTCAGACATTCAGACCATTTCAGCATAAATGAAAGAACAATCACTTATCTTTACCAAGTTTTCATCACAATATTCATCAATGTTTGAAATTTCTTAAACCCATTAGTCAACAAAGCCTCTGAATCAGAAATCCCCAAAAAGATCAAAACCCTTTTCAACTCTCGTACCCCAGAAACCAATTTGATCATCCAACAACAACCCCAATAACCAATGAATACAAATGTACAATCTTTCACACCCATCAGTCAATTACACCACCAAAGTGAAACATTGAAAAAAAACCTCATATCAATCAAATTCCCAAAAACCCCAGAATCAATTCGACCAAAATGGCAATTAGAAGCTTCGAGAACTCAAGCAACACAATAACAAAAGAAAAAAAACATAGATAAAACGCGTAAAAGTGCAAACCTGTGCAAGTGAACTGTAATGAAGAAAGAAATATGACGATAACAATGGCGGAAGCTGAGAATCTCGTGAGGGGTCTGAAGCAATCCATTGAATTGATTAAGTGTTTGATGATTTGTTTGTTTCGTAATGATCGAAAGAAAGATTTGGTGGTGGGGTGTGTGTTGAAAGAAATGAGTGATGAGGGCTGAAAGTTGTGTTTAAAAAGAGTGTGAATATAAAAAGAATGATAATAATAATAATAATAAGTTGCACGATCAACTCTCTGGATAATTGCTGTACAGGATGTGTGATGTTTTTGAGTTAAAATATTACTTTGTCCAAATATTCTTTCTAGACCCTTCTTAGACACATGGTGTGTATGTGCGTGGTAGCTGAGGGTATTAAAATTCGAGTGTAATAAGCGGGTTTATAATCATATATGAGATATTAAAACTAGAGAAAATTCTTAAATGTATTTTTTCTCAAGAACAATCTCAAATTGTCTTTTTAAATATTTTTACTGGACAAGGCGTTGGTGCACCTCTATAGTACAGGTAGATGCTTCTGATGTTATAGTTAAATATGTGTTTTCTTTAAACTATCTTCAAAATCATCAAAAATCTCTAATGTTATGTAATAGTCGTTTCTGTCTTGATGTTTTTTTTCAATCTTTTATTTGGTTAGACACTTCTATAGATGGGTCAGGCATTTTTGTAGTACGGTCAACCGCCTCTATAGTGCTTGGACGCCTATATAGTACTTAGCCACCTCGGTATGGTAGGGCGTCTCTATGGTACAGTCGAACGCCTCTATAGTAGGCTTGAATGACTCTATAGTATGTTCAAACGCCTCCATCTTATACGTTCGAGCTCCTTTTTATAAAGACATTTTAAATGATATTTTTTTATAATAGTCATTTTAAAGGAATTTTATTTAAAAAACCATCTCATGCTGGAAAAAAAGAAACTTACAAACATTTATGTAGACATATTTAACATGGTTTTAAATGCAAAGTTAAATATATTGAGATTAGTTTATTCAAAAGTAAATATGTTAATAGATGAAAAATAAACTATAACTTCACTAATTTGATTAATATGTATAACTTAAAGAATTAATAGTGACTTATAGAAATTATTACTTTTTAACTAAAGTCGACTTAGAACTAATATAAATAGTCGTGTGATCAACTTCATAGATTGTGACCAGTTAGAAAAACAATTTCGCCTACTTTGAAGTTTTAACCCATTTGTGTTTGACGATTTCATTTTTGAAAATTTAAAATATAAATAGAGCAAAGTAAATTAAAAGTGGAATATAATATTTATGGCTCTAATATTTTTATAGTCAAAGAGAAAAAGCATGATGCACCTTTCTTGACATTTATTAGCGTGTGAGATGGTGCTTGTTTTAAGTCTTTTTTTCCATTTTATTTTGACAACGACCTACCAGCTCACCCTGTTAATTACGTGTGGGCCATTCGAGAATTTTTGGTTCTTTTTCCACCTCTTTCAAATTTTATAGCAGTGATATACACGTATATCTTGACTCTTGAGAGTTAAACTTAATAGTTAAGTAGGATTCTAGTTCGACGATATGTATTGATAGTATTTTGGGTGAGTCAGGTTTGAAGTGTTAAAGTTAATAAACACAATTGATATTTTTTTTCGGGAAGACTCACTCAAGTATTAGAGGTAGTTAGACCTGTTTAAATCGTTCGACGCTCGATGCTCGCTTGACGATCGCTCGGAAAATGCTCGTTTGATTTACTAGTTAGCCGATCAACTCGATTCAGTTTGTAAACGAGCCAAATACGGGCAAAGGTCGGCTTGGTTCGAACTTTTTTAATATTTTAATTTTTTATATATAATTACACATACACATACACACAAATACAATTATATTTATAGTTTTATACATACCACTTTATTATATTTGGTCATTATATATAAATATACAATTTATATTTATACATACTAGACAATCAACCCAATACAAAATTTAATATTTATATAGTACTAATTATCAACTTTGGTAAGCTTAGTGGGTTGTATTATGTGTTTAATGTGTTGTACTCACTTTTGTCTTTTTCTTAAACTTTAACTTTTTTTTAATTTTAATCTACTACATTCGTATCTTTTACAATTTAGCCCTAATACTTTATTTTATTTTAATCTTTGATCCTCATACATTTCATATTTTACAAACTTTTTGTTTTGTATTTCTGTATAAATTTTGTGAGTAACAATCATAGCGCGTGTGTGTGATTCAACATTTTTACCCTTATATGTTTCTCGTTTAACGACCCTGTCGCAACATGCTGGTTCTAGAACGATTTACTTATTGTTTAATGTTTTTATGCCTACTTTTTGTTTGATTTTATTTTCTTTGTTTTTTATTTATTTTTTAATATGATTTTTTCCGGTATCGATGGTCACTTATGGTGGTGTGCCGTTGGAACTACTTAATACGGTTTTACGCCCTCACTGCTACGTAGGAAACTTAATACTAGTTAGATCTAAAACTAAAACACTAAGCTGCTAAACGATTGTCTTTGACCCAGATTGTCATTAATAAACGTGATTAAACTATGAAACGTGATTGTTTTTAAAGTATAAAAACTTGAGACCCGATGTATTCATTCTCTTTCTTTGTAAAATTGCACATTACGCCGTATGACTATCAATATCATGGGTTGTAAAGATCGTTTGCCACTCAATCGAAGTTTGCTCAGAAAATTAATGCCCGAAAAAAGTTTGCTCGATTTTTGGTTCGGTGGTAAACTAGCCGATTGACTCAGTTCAATTTATAAATGAGTCAAACACGAGCCAACGACAGAGCTTGAACATTCCCATAGGAGGCGGAGGGCGAAATTATATTGTTTTAAGTGAGACGAACTTGATATATATAACTTTATCATGTTTTTATAATTTCACAACCCAAGAAATATAATAATAATAGTATTTTGTTTTCTTTAGGTTTGCTTTTTGTATTTTTTGATATTTATTATGATGTGCTTTATTTTTTATATGTTTATATATACGGTTTATCTTTAATCATGTATTGTTTTTCTTATTATTTTTTAGATATGTACGATTAGTTTCATTTGGATTATTAACCTAACAGGGTGGTTGAGCCGTTTGCTTCACACAAAGGAGCCATTTATTCTTCCCCCGCTCCTTATGTTGTCGAATGAAGTTTGATCGGCAATCCCTATATTAACCTAACTGTGGACGTGGATTGAGCTAAATCTTTTGATTACTTTAATTTATATGTTACTTGTTTAATAAAAGGGTTTTGAAGTCAATATCAATGTTTTTAGAACCGGATCAGATGTCGAACCGGACGCCATACTTGTTTGGTGGTCGGACTGGATTTAATAACCAGATGACATCATTATTATATATATAGTATATTATTAGGCTAAAGTTCCTTGTAACACACGGGTTCAATAAAAAATGTTGTTGTTTAAAAAGGTGTGAAAGTTATATTGTTGTTAATAATATTTTGTATATTGACTTTTAAATATAATTTTTAACGTTAGCTATATCTAACATTAATTGGTTTTCTCTATTAATATTTATACATCTAAATAGTGTATAATATGGAATGAAATAAATTTATAAATAAGAACTTTAACTAATAAAGAAATTAAATTGAACATGAAAAATAATATTTCAAATTCATAAACATCCAAATATTTATTTATATACAGTATTTGGTGTTTTGTTAGTTATTTTTCCATCATTACCTAATATTAATAATTTTAACATCTATCTACTTTTAACTCGAGATAATGCAACATAGAGCTGATCATTAT
>BJCM01001185.1:0-10557 GCA_018326385.1 Flaveria bidentis | reverse complement strand
AGATGGAAAATTAACAAATTTGTATGTCCAACCAATAATATTAAAACTGCTTGTTACGTGGCTCTATGATTGCCCAAATGCTGTGCACTCATTCCTTGCTTCAAGTCCACATTTAACATATCTTGTCGAATTAATATTGAACAATGCCACGACAGTATGTGTAAGAGGATTAGCAGCTGTGCTTTTAGGGGAGTGTGTTATATTTAACAAATCAATTGAGTCGGGAAAAGACGCACTGAGCATAGTTGACGCCATAAGCCAAAAAATTGGACTCACATCATACTTTCAAAGGCTAGAGGAGATGCAGAAAAGCTTTGTGTTTTCATCTGCAAAACCAGCTCAATACCACAAACCATTGACTAAAACAAACGATAATAGCATGGGTGATATTGAGGATACCGAGGATGATTTGACAAGTGATGATAAGAACGAGGACCACCCTATGTTTGCTGAAATGTGTGACTCTCAGTTTGTCAGCTTCATCAAGAATCTGGAAGTTAGTATTAGAGACGGGGTTGTAGAACTTTACAGCCACCCGAAGAGCAACGTATCTGTCATTCCTGCAGAGTTGGAACAAAGAAAAGATGAAGCTGATGTGGAGTATATCAAGCGGCTCAAATCCTTTTTGGAGAAACAATGCTCCGAGATACAGGTAAATTTGGGACATCTTTAAAATTATTTGACCCGTTCCCCCTTTATATTAGTTTTTCTATTTGACACGTTTGAGACAAAACATAATTCGAATTGGCCTATTCATAAGTAAATGGGTTGAAAATACCATCTTTTATCTTCTTTTGTTGTTTACTTAAGTTTTACTGTTTCATCAGGATCTTCTAAATAGAAATACAATATTAGCAGAGGACCTAGCTAATACAGGTGGAGGTGTTTCATCTCAAACCGAGCCTAGACCTACAAGCGGGTCAGAGAGGGCCCAAATAGAAAAACTAAAACGAGATCTTCAAGAAGCATCTCAACGGGTCGACATGCTCAAAAAGGAGAATTCCAAGCTTGAAAATGAGGTCTCTACTTACAAAGCATTATCTGCAAAAACCGAGAACGATCTCAAGAGCTTGTCGGATGCTTACAACAGTCTAGAACAGTCAAACTACCATTTAGAAAACGAAGTCAAAGCATTGAAAAGTGGCAGGTCAACTCCAAGTTTGGATATTGAGGCTATAAAAACAGAAGCAAAGGAAGAAGCTCAGAAAGAGAGTGAAGCAGAACTTGGTGATCTGCTTGTTTGTCTTGGCCAAGAACAGAGTAAGGTTGAGAAGTTGAGCGCACGATTAATGGAGTTGGGAGAAGATGTAGACGCATTGCTTGAAGGCATAGGTGATGACTTGGGTGCTCCTGAAGATGACGATGATGCCAATGATGAAGATGATGAAAAGTGAGATCGTTTGAGTGTTCACATAAGTTTCAATGTTTAACTTATAATATGCAACTTTGTTAGAAACTGATTCAATGGTTTTATTTGGAGGTCAAAGTTTGTGATGTATGTGAAATTGTGAATGTACATTTGTCATTTGTTCTTGGTGGAATACAATTATGTTGTCAATGTAGGATTAGATCAGAAGTTGTATAATTTTGTTGTAAGTTGGGATTTGTGTGCAGTCGATAACTATCCTAGTCGTACTTGATCTGTTCGTAACATCCAATCCAAGCAATAGGGTCACATATTCAACTCGAGGTAGCTCTTGTTACGCGGCTTAGAAAGTTATTCAGGTCAATCAACTTGAGCCGAATTTAACTGAAATTTTAACGAGGGAATTCTGAACCACAAGTTATTGCTTTGAAGGCCTTATACTGATAGAATGCAACTTGCCCAATTCAGGTTCATGTTTAGCATCTGTGGTCATGGGGTTACATGTACTCAACGAGCCTGTCTCGTTCACTCTAAAGAGTAGCGACTACTTTAGGTTAAGTCATCGGGTTTTCCACCCATGCCTCTTTTAAGGATGAATTCAGCACCATGAAACAACCTTTTTGGGGTTTACATGCTGAAACCAAACTTGCGTCGAACGGCCAATATCATTTTTACATGTTCTTTGATGTCTCGTTCCATTTTCACTATACAAACTCGTTCAACATCCATGACACACGAAGAATTCAAGAACATGGGAAGGTCTTCTACCTTTAAGAAGAAATCCATTCTGAGCATACATGTGTAATCATCTAGTGATACCACCTACAAGCTTAATGTATCTTCCTACTCTTCGATTACAGGCTTTAATCCTTAGATCATTTCATTGATTTGGTTGTCGGTTGACATCTTCGTGTGTGGCTTTGATCCATGTGAGTACCTTAGTGGCTTTGAGCCTAAGTTTTGTCGCACATAGTGTGTTGAGAGATTATCCTAAGTTTTGCCCCCTTTCCTAGGCCTTTTCCATGTTTTCCTTATGCTTATCATTAAGCTACTTACCCTCCTCTTGGGAATACAATAGGTGTATGTTGGGTTTTATAGGACAATATAGTCGTTAGAGGCTTAGCAATGTTAACATGGACGATGGATCCCGGAACAAAAAGCCCGAAGATGGCGTAGTATGAACGTGCCATAGGGCATGTACCTATGCTCTTTTACGCATCACCTAAATTCAACCAATCAGAAGGCGACACATATAAATTAGTTCCACCTTTTCTTCGAATGTAAGTAACTTTTGATCATAAATCAATTGAGATGATCATGTTAAGCTTTTGAGCCAAAATTGAACCTTATTTAATAAACGAGCCAAAAATTAAACCTCACTTATATGAAAGTAATGAACTTAAAACAAAGTCAAGCCTAAATTGAATCGCTCTTAATAAACAAGCCTTAGCTAAGTTGCGGATACTGAGTTTCACTAGACTTGCAAGTCTAAACGCGCTATATATGTATGTAACATTTTTTATTTAGCATAGAAAATATTCACGGCATAACGAATATTATTGTTAAATTAAAAAAAAACAGTTTCTTAAAAACGTTGAACTAATTAGCAGAACTAATCAAGATTGGCGTATTAAGCTTTCAAATCGAACCGAAGAGAAGAGTGAAATAATTTTTTTAATTAATATGACAAGAAAATAACCAAGTTAAAGATAAAAATACTTAATTTTATAGTATAACTTGTATACAATAGTAATAAAGCATAAAAATGGAATTTAGATTTAAATAAATAGGAAAATCGCATGACATTGATTGCAGGGTTATTTTCATGTTTTCTATTTCTAAAGTCATTAATTACCTATTTACCGAAGTTAAAAAATCAATTACATATATCTTTTTTTTAAAACATAATACATATTTATCTATTTAACTAAACTTTTTATTGAATGTTTATTTACTTGTATTTTTACTAAAATATATCTACACATTTAACTTCAAAAGACTATCAGATACATATTTGATATTTTCTCAAGTTCGAGTCTTCTGTATAAATAGAAACAACAAAATTAAATCTCATTTAAAATGTCATTTCAAAATAACAATAACCTATAATTCAATTTATATCTCTAAATACAAAATATAATTGTAAAAAAGTTTTAAACCATTATAACTAGTGTGTGTGATTCGTGCTATGCAGCGATGGTGATAAAAGTTGAAAGATTAATTCCAATAATTCATATGTTCGTAATAATCACCTGAAAAAAGATTACATGCGAAACGTTGATAAAAAAGTATGATAGAAAAAATACTATAAAAATAAATACCTTAAAAAGAGAAGCAAAATAGTGAATGCATAAATAGTGACTTTAGTATAACTATCGAGCTCTATTGTAAATTGATTAAAATAAAATTTGACATAGCTTGAAAGTTTAAATATAAAACTTAAAAAAGTTCAGGTGATTAAATATAAATTTGACATAAATCAAATGCATAAATATAAAATTTTAAAAAATTCAGGTGATTACATGTAGATTTGACATAACTCGAAGAACTAAAGATAATTTTAAAAAATAATGAGTAGTTATCAGTTTGCACAAAAAAAAAAACAAAGAAAGAGTCGGTGGTTAGTTTCAAAAAATACCTAGAGGTTTAAATGTATAATTAAAAAATTAAATTAGGGTTTTATTAGTTTAAAGAAAAAAATTATTATGATAATATTAAGAAAACCTACATCTTTACTACTCATAGTAGATATGTTGCACACATTTGTAAATTTAACCATTCAAGACGTTTGAAAATGATTGAACCAATAGAAGACGTTTTCAAACGAATATTATGTGATATTTTTAGCTCCAACAAAAAAATATTTTTGGTATCAAAAATTTTGAAAAGAGGCCAACTCCAAATAATTAGGTTGAATTGATACATACTTACAAAATGAAATTCAATTTGTAAAATGTTTAAAAAGACTAACAGATAAAATGATAGCCTAATAGCATTTCATGATATTTTTGTGAACCATGGTTCGATTACATCGTTTTTTCTATGGGGCTGGGCTACTATTGAGTAAATAACTAAAATGTATAATATTTTTAACGCTACACCATACTTATCATAAGTTTAATATCCCACGGGTACTTACTTAACCAAATATACTTGATGACTATGAAACTAAACAAATGTCGTTTATAAAACCATCAATTTTTATATGATACTGCTAAGGAAAGAAAATATTAGTAAATACTTTAAAAAAATGTCCTTAGTCATTACATGCTCCGCCGTATTAAACCCTTGCTTAAATAAAGAAGGGTTGAAACTTTATTGGAAAAAAGTAATTATGATTTGGATTTATGTAATATGTTTGGGTTTACGTCGTAAAATACAATACATCATCAAACATGCGTGATACAATGAGAAAGTGGTATTTGCGGGAAGTTTAAGTGATCTAATGTACGATTTGTATAATACTTTACTAAATGAAAATACTAAATGACAACAGAGTAACGCTCCGAGTAGCGAACTCAGGAGGTATGATGAGATGAATTTTTTTATCTTGTTTTAATGCACAAAATTTTAATGATTTGATGTGTTGGCTTGGTTGAAAAGTAAGGAACACTAATTTCTAATCCTAGCTGCCGTGACCGAAGATTTACTAATCGTCAAAACTTCTATGATACCTTCAAAATCTATTTTTTCTATTAGTGACAATGTTATATCCGTATAGAGAACAAGATTCACTCCTCATGCGGTCGAGATGTTCATTTGCTTAAAAGATATTTCAGATGCGGCCAAAGGAATTCAAGATAAAACTTCACTCAAAGGTGAATTAGAATACGAAGCCAAGATATACGAGGACGAAGTAGAGGATGGATTGATACTTGGAATAACCGACAACGAAGTCGTGTATGATGAATACCGAAGTGCTAGTTTGGGCTCTGGGGCGAAGAATAAAACTTTTATGCGATAATTTTAGTTATATTGTTTTATTGAATTGTTTATAATAATCTCATATTTTATTTATTTGCTGAAATTAATGCCAACTCAAGAAATATTTATAGACACTTCTAACATTGACCTTATTTTCCTACAACAATCCGTTACTAACTAAGTGTTAACACTATTAGTTTTTTTTATGACATGTGACCAACTTTGAGCTTACTTTCAACTCTGCCACCGCTAGCCTTCATCAAACCAGTTTTCCGATGTATAGCTTCCATCGTTACTTAAAATCTAACTTCAACGAGTTATGTAGTTCAAATCAGGATGTGGAGATCGATGGTATTCAGGGTGCAGTTCACGTCATTAAGAAAACTAATTGGGTTGTCTTTTAGTTAGTAACGGATCATTAGAGTAAAATAAACTAAAAGTTAATAGTGTCTATAAATATTTTCGGAGTTGAATCTCTACGAATAAATAAAAGTTCGGATTATTTAAATCCAATAAAAGTTTGAATTGTTTTTAAAAGAAATTCAAATTCTAAAACGAGTTTTAGAGTTATTACTGTTCTTTTAACGACAAAAGAAAACTTTTTATTCCACCAAGAAAAAGCTAGCAAGATGTTAGATTAACCAAAAATAATAACACCAAAACAACAACAATAGCGCAAGAAATAAACACCTGGAAAAGTACAACTAACACAACCTGAAACTACAACACCCTGAATAATCATTGATTCCGTCCTTAGCGAATTATGGTGGGTAAATGAATTGAAACATTTCATTAATATCATTGTTTTTCTTGATAACCCTGACAATCGTTTGTCCTTCATTTGCAGGTCAAGTGTGGTTCCTCAATGCGGGAGGGGTGTGCACGGTTCGGTTAACCACCGGTTATGGTTAATTTACGGTTAGTTTCGGTTAATTGACCAATATATTTAAAATATGCTTTTAAACCAAATATATATTAACTAATAAATTATTATTAGACTAAATTTAGACTAATTTTATAAGTGTGTGCACAATATGGTTCGTTTTTAAAGTCTTGCCAAAACCAAAACCGAAGTCGGGGTGTGCATACAACAATTTGTGCGCACATTTTGCATTGTTTATGTTTGTTTATGATATTTCTTTAATACATAACGGAATCCACTATATAAATATATTTTTATAAATGAGAATTAAAAGGATGAATATATGATATTCTAGTAAAATCATGAAAAGTATTGTAAATGCGGTTATCAAAACCGAAACCGAACTGCAATTTGTGGTTAATCGGTTATGCCTTAACCGAGCCATCGGTTAATTGTTTTGTTCGGTTAATGCGGTTAATTTGGTTATGGTTCGTCTAAATCAGTTATACGCTCAACCCTACATTGCAGCATGGTGCGTCTTCTCGGTTTCCTATTGTACTTGGTTGCCCTAGCATTTTGCTTGCGCTATATATTAATGGAAAACATTGTTGCCGTTTATAAAAAAAACTTAAATAGGTTAATCTCATATTAAAAGTAGTCTTTTTGAGCTGTAATTTTCATTCAGCACAAATGGCCATCTAGCAAGCTCTAGAGAGAGACCCAAACCATACAAAAGAATAACATTACAATATATACATGTTAAAGGATAAATTACACTAATCTTTTCATAAAATATTGTTAAAGGGAGACATATTCTTGATTCATAAAAAACACAACAACTTGATATTTTCGTCAAGTTTTGCGAGATAAATGCTCTCCAGGTTAAATACCTTCTCATTCCTTGTTTTTCATATTAAAAATAGTTCAACCGTAATTAAAACCCATTCAAGTAGTCTTAGAGAGCTAAGATATTGTCTTTTTTATATATATTTTGGGAATTTGATTGTGGGATCATGAGTTAAGGGTTGACATAACAAGCCAAAAATGACATGATAAGACATGATGTGATAAGACAAATGTTCTGACATGCTAGATAGGAACACGATACGATAATTTATTGCGTTATTTTTTCAAACACAAACACGACCTTGTTAAGAAGCAGGTTACACAAAATGACTTGTTTAGGAACATATGTAATATCACATATTTAGGAACATGTTTAATATTATAAAAATTAGAGGATCAATTGTTTTCGATAATTAGTTGTACGATATAATGTTTAAAGAATTATGTTTAATTTAGTTTTGAAACATGTATTTTACTCCAATCTATGTTACCCCATCTTAGTTTAGATCTTTCTAAGTGCTTGTTGCAACTTGAATGGTGTCTTTAGCTTGATGTATGATCAACTTGAGCGTATCTGATTATAACTTACTTAATGTTTAACGATAGATATAGATATCAAGTTTAATTCTCTAACTCTCTTAGCTAGTTAAATAAAGTTTGAAAATAAGTCTTCAGCTATTAAAAGTTCAGCCTGAGACTTACTTTAGCTCCTATTGTTGATGTTAAATCTTAATGCTGAATAGATGATTTGATAAATGCTTACACATGGATCGACTTTGTTCAATGTTTCGATAGGGTAGTTGCTTATCATGAGGTAGATTATTCTAAAGTTTAATATGTGTATCTTTAGCTTTTAAGCATGATAAGCTTTTATATACGAAGAGTCGAAGACCATGTTTGCTGAGCAAGAATGCACTCCACATGTTGGATAGACGATGTTCATTTCAAACACCACGGTAACAAGATTCACTTCAAATTCGTAGTATGTCTCTAATCTTGTTTTCTTCATGATTCAACATAGCTGAAGCATTTTCATTTTAATATATTCTTATACTTTAAGATACAATCACAAGTTTTCCTTTGCCTTTATTATTCTTATTCCTTGAGCCTAGGTTCTTACCGTACTAAAAACGTTATTCTCAAGTAGAATGATGATTACATCAAAAACCTCTTTCCTATTACGAGCCAAATAATGTTTATGTTTTACATATCTCTCACCGGCATTAGCCATGTTGTGCTCATTTTGAGAAGTATTCCATCGGATATTTGGATCTACTAGCAGTAGTAAATAGTAATCTACATCTTCAATACTTAAATAGTATTATATATAACTATATTCTAATATTTAAGTAATTACCAATATGCATGTGTGGTTTTTTTCTTGAAAGTCAAAGTATTTCGTGATGAATAATGAATAAAAAAGATGTAATACAATAACGCTCTCTATGAAAATAACGTTCTAGTTTTTCCTATCTTTAAACAGATCGATCAATTACTTCCGTTTTATAGTTGGGTGAACTATCAAAATGCTTCAATTCAATATTATAACAACTGGTAACTATTTAGTTTAGTTATATCATAATGAATTATGAAAGATCCTCAACAGACTTTCTATAAACGTTTACTGAGTTATTGTTGATAACCGACTTACACTACTTGTAGTTGCTGCTATTAGATCTAGTTACCATGGCCCATACAGTGGAGTTGATAGTCTAGTTGTTGCTGTTGACCAGATTATAATTGATGATTAAGTTATAATCACTTATTATCACACCATAAAGTTAAAGGACATATATGCTTAAAAATGAGAAAAAGAACCTTATGTCTTACCAGTCTGCTGGTTGGACTGGTTCGACTTGTCTAACCGGACATACGACTCGGATTAAATTACAATTATTATGATAAATATATGTAAAAAATGCTAAACAATTAAAAATATATAAAAAAAACCTATTCAACCGGTCGGTCTGACCGCTGTCTCAACATCATAACGGTTTTAAACACCAAACCGGACCGGGTTGAAGTACGGTTCCGGGTTCAACCGGTCTGAACGTCGGTTTGACCTGGTCAACCGGTCCAACCACTGGTTCAACGTCAAAACGGTTTTAAACACCGAACCAGATCAGGTTGGAGTGTGGTTCCCGCTTCAACCGATCCAACCACTAGTTCAACGCTAAAACGGTTTAAAAACAAAACCAGACCGGATTGAAGACTGGTTTCCAATCCAGTCAGTCAGACCGACCGGAAAGAGTTCGATCCGGTTTTCAAAATAATGGATAGGTTTGTAGCTAGGTCTCCGTCTTAAAAAATAAAAATAATAATTGTCAACTTACAAAAAGACCATGTCCACGTGATATGTGAAGTGAGTCGAAAAGAAGCACTTAGGTGAACGGTGGGGAGTTTATTAGTTTAATGAATCACGCTTGCTTTTGTCTCAACACTTTATTCCATCCCGTGACCTTTTTTCCCCACCCCAATCTTGTCATTTTTTGTAGCCACTATTTTAGCCTATCAATAATTTTTGTGGATAATGAAAATTATTCATCCACCATAATTTACCTTTTACCAAAATCACTAAAATATTAAAATATAAAATTTGTTTATATTAAATTAGCTAAAACTAATGACTCTTTTTTTAAACCAATTACTAATTATGTGTTCATTTTTTTACTAACTAGATTTTTATTGTAAAATACATTATAATATGCAAACTCTAGGATTTGAATCTTTAACATTTTAACATTTTAACATTTTGGTTGTAGAACATGCTACTTAATCATTAAAATGTTCTTCGGAAATAAACACTAATGAGTTGATAGTGTTCTTTTTAGGAATGAATGGATCCTTCCTTAGTTCAAGTGTTTAAACTATAAATATGAAAGCTTAAGTAGTTATCCTTAAGTTATGATTCATTCATACTGGTGTGTTGGTAAACCAATTATACAAGAGTTTACTAAAACAATTATATTTCAATATAATGACTTAAGTAAACTTCGATTAACATATGTGACTTTAGAAAAATATAAAACTTATTTGAATTTGAACTTAGAAAATCCTATAACATTATGTTTTCAAATACTATTACACAATTTGAAGTGCATTTGTTGTTATTTAAGGCCTTACGGTGGATGAGTTGCCCAATAACAAGCGTTACACACCTTTCTTGCCCAACGTGAAGGTTAAAGAGGATGGTGGGCATAATTTTGGTGGGTCCATCTACATACGCATGATCTACTCTTATTTAGTATTATATTAAGGGGCAAATATAGAAATGAGATTATTTTCTTAATGGTAAGGTGGAGTGAAAGAGAGCGAAATAGATGAACAGTGAAATTGAAATAAACGTGAGAATATGCTCAATGGTGTAACCTCTAACCTTGTAATCTTTTTTCATGATTAAACAATAATTGCATAATTAATATCTAAAACCCTATATTATTCTAACAAACTAGCATGTACCACATTTAATATTTTAATTTACTTTGCATCATTATAACGCTCATAACTGATATGATCTTTTATTATATATTCTTAACATTTCAACTCTCAAAAAAATATA
>BJCM01001184.1:0-10666 GCA_018326385.1 Flaveria bidentis | reverse complement strand
GGAAACCCACTAAAAACATACAACCGAACACACACAACACACATGAGCATAAACCCGAGGACATAACCGGTTAAGAACACCATAAAACCATGAATTCTTACCTTGAATTCGAATTCTTTCTTGTTCTTCTTTCTAAAACCGAGAGTTTCAGCCCTTTTCTTTCTCTCTGTAACAGATCTGAAGATTTGGGTGTTGTAAGAAGAGAGTGGGCGGCCATGCCCACTTTACACCCACTTTTTCAATCTTTTGTCCTTTTTTACACTTTTTACCCCTTAACTTGGATAAAATATATTTTCTTTTTTTTTTCACTTTATTCTTTCTTTCTTTAATTTTAAAAATAACCGGGTGTTACATTACCCGAGCTCTGATACCATGAACTTAGTTGAATTCTTGAATAATGCCATCGAATCTCAACAATAAGTACATGAGGATCTCTACCTGAATCAACTAATTATGAGTTATTCTAAGAGATGAAGATAAATACAAAATAACTAACTATAAGATTGATACAACAAATTGATAAACATCATCTTTGTTAATACATGTTACATACAATTTTGTTTTGAATAGAATTTAAACCAAAACATAGATAAAATAAATATGTTATAACGGTATATTTGGAATTTTATAAATCATCTGGTTTTAAATATATAAGAGCACATAAAAAATAAACTAATTTTTATAATTAGTAAAAAACAAATAGATAAATACAAAATATAAATTGTGGATAAGACTAAACTTGAAGGGACCTTGAAGAGGTCAAAACAAATCCTTATGATCATTTTTGTAAACTAAAGATTAATATAAACGTTCATTAAAAACTTGTAGAAAACGCATAAACATTTACAAACTTACCTAAACTAGAAGGGTGTCCGTATAATGCGGCGGAACAACGTTTTACACACGTGCATTTAATATTTTGTTATTCTTGTAGTAGTTTTATAAAAATTTATTATGTTTTTTTAAAACTAAAATTTAAAACACCAAATAAATGAGTTATGCATGACGATATACGCATTAACTTATTATACCTCACAAAATACAGGTTGTTTAAGCAAAAAGTTTACACCAAAATATTTAAAAATAAACACAAGTTAAGTCGTAGTCTCAAAACGTTTTCAAATGTGATAGATTAAAAGATATAGTTAAAATCTTAAAACATTTAAAAATAAACACAAGTTAAGTTGTAGTCTCAAAACGTTTTCAAATGTGATAGATTAAAAGATATAGTTAAAATCTTAAAACATATTAAGTTTTTTTTATTTATGAGTAGATAATATAAAATTTTATGCAAATGTTAGTAATGTATAAGATTGTTATGTAACTAATTATAAGAGGTAATATGTAAATAATGTTATAAATACTATTTTACTCTAAAATGATTGTATCTTATGCACTAAATATAATAAATGTTTTTAATTTTATAATATCTTAAAATACCTCTGTTTTATGTTTTATATATAATATAAATATATTTAGGTAATTAGTTGTCAATGAAATAAAAAAACGTATACCTTGAAGTAAAAAATTGATATTTCAAACAAAACTATATTAAGTCTCTCGCATTGCAACGGGGGCGTAAAACAATATTAAGCATCAATAACACACCACCATTAGTAAACATCAATGCTAACGAAACTCGTATTAAAAAAACAAAAAAATAAAACAAAACAAAAAATAGATGTAAAAAAAGTTAAATACGAAAATAGAAATAAAAGATCTAGAACAATAGATAAGTTGATTTAAGACCAACACATACAACGAGGCAGTTAAATGGGGAAAATATAATCATAAAAACGTTAAACCACACATACACGCTATAACATGTTAACTCGCAACCAAAAAACAAAAAAATTGTTTAAAATATAAATGTATAGAGGACCAAAGTTGAAAAAAAATGTTTGTGCTAAGTTGTAAAAGATGTAGAAGTATTGGGTTAAGATAAAAAGTTAAAGATTAAAAAAATAATAATAATACAACCAAAAAAGCATATAGTACAACCTTTAATGCATAGGTTGGTAATTAGTATATATATAATATATAAATAAATTATCTAGAACTGAACACATAGAGGCTAAAGCCACTTAAGACCCACGTCAAATTGGCTGAAAAAAATATAACTCGACTATCTACTCATTCATAAGTAACAAGTTCCAAACCATGATGATCATACGCCCATCACGGTCGGAATCTCTTTCTCAAGTAATAATACTAAATGCAACTCAAATATCTACCCATTCTTAGGTAACAAGTTCCAACCATGAGGTTGGAAACTCTTTCTCAGGTAATATCATATAGTTGGCAAAAGAAAGAAAGAAAACCTATGCCGACTTGGGCTCCCATATTTCATGACAATATACAATACCAGGTCTTGTAATTAGCTACCATTTCTTGCCTTTCTTCTTTCTTTTACTGGAACTCCCATTTTTGGAGCTATTTGAAGGCGAACCACCATTGGCCGCTGCAAAATTGTCAAACATGCCCGATTGTACTGCGTTTTGTAACCACTCCATGAATTCTTCCTCTGTCATGGTTCCATCCATATTTGGCATCCCTCCGCCTCTATGACTTGAGCTTGCTCCTTTACTGCTACTGTGCTTTGACATTACACTCGTGTTCACATGAAAGCTTGGTTTGTGAGTATTTGCCGGACACCTCATTCCCTGCGACCAAACACACCCCGGGTCAGTGGATCACAAAACCAAAGCCATAAATGGACGTCAAGAAACTATACTTTCAGCAGTGACACCATATTAGAGGTGGCATGATATGAAGGATAACAGGTTTGGGTTGAAACAGATCTTTTGCATCTATAAAGTATACACACACAAGGTGGACCTATAGAAGCTTGTATGTGGCGCTGCATTGTTCCTTTACATTCTTTAATTCTTTTTCATATATAATTGCACTGTTAGATATACGAGTCGGGGGTCTCTTCGGAAGCGGTCTCTCTATCTCCACAGATAGAGGAAAGACTCGCCACCAACTACCCCTCCCAGACCCTGCTCTTGAGTGGGATTTACTGGGTATGTTTGTTTGTTTGTTTGTTTAGATATACGAGTCAACTTTTTTGTTTACATAGATTTCACTTTTTAGTGTTTGACATTGAAAAGTTATTTACATACACATACGAGTTAAAAATATCATCTTTTGGTTCATATTATATTAATACATATAGGTTGGTATCAAGATGACTACAGATCCCATTTGTTAATTGAACTTTCTTAACTTCAGGCCATGAAATTAAAGCAAATTAGGTAAATATTTACCTGGCAGAGATACCATTCTGTGGCATCATATATCTTGCTATCTGCACAAACATATGCATGAGGGGTATCCACCTGCACAATATAGGCAAAAATAATATTAGGTAATCTCCTGTAATTTGACACCAAATGCCAAACACAAACATGTATCAATAATGATGCCACAATGCCACATACCTTCTGAAATATCCCAAAAAGGAACGGTTGGGATGATTGTTCAACCCAACCATCCCCGTCTTTGGCTGGATGAAAGTCTTTACAGTCCTTCAAATTTAACAAATAAAAAAAAATCACGTACAGATTGCACATAATAGATGATAACTAAATACCTTGTACATAAAGAAAACACTACCTGGCATGATCTAGCTCTAGATTTTGTCTTTTTGGAGTAAAACCACATGTGAAAATTGCCACACTTTTGGCATGCAATTCGTCTAGATTCTCCCAATGGATCATCCACATGAACCTCCGAACGTCCAAATGCAGATCCAAAAAGCCCATGTCGTTTGTTCTGAAATGTATTTTTTTGTAACATTATAAGTTATCCAGGGTCTAGTAAAATGCGTAAGCATCAACAACTTGATGGCACAAGTATTATAGATGTAAAATTAGTTTAACAGACTTTACATCCATAACTTGCATCATACACTAGTTCTGAAGCTTAACAGGGAAAAGGAATAAAAACACAAGTAAATAGAGAAGGGGATGATCATATGCCACATAACATTGTAATAAGAGTGACAGCTAATTGTCCTAATCAGCACCATGCATATATTGTGTGACCAACTATATGGTAGGAGAAAATTTGGATGATATGAATAGGAAGCTAGAAAATATAATTGGAAGATAAATCAATTCAGCTGATAGAATCAAGTACGATGAAGCTACAATTCATATGATTCCTAGCTGTGATATTTTACCTTGTACAGCATATGACAATATATCTGACAGAACAGTGGCAACCAAACTATATTCTTCATTTGCCAAGTCTTTCAGAAAGATAAAAACACTAAACATTTTCTAATTTCTATGATACATCGAAATGACTGACATACTTCATATGATTCAACTGTACCCACAAATTTGTACCTACATTGAACTTCTATTTACTTAGACCTTCAACTAAAACTGCTAGAAGAACAGGCTTTTGCAGTAAAGGCAAAAGATGACCCCCCCCCCTTTTTTTCCCTAAGCCATTAATGTTTTAACTCAAATATCTTAGGTTTTAGAACGATTCTATCAAGATTACGCTAGCAACTAACACTAGTTTCCTACCATAGGCTCCGATGGCAACGTACCTAATACCTATTCATGCGTAATGTGATTCCGTTGTGTAGTAGATTAATAGTGGTATACTTTCAACATTCAAACTTAACTTGGATTCCAATTACATGTAAAAACCATTTTACATTTTTAAATCCATCTTGTGGCCATTCTTAGAAGAGTGATGTAATTATCAATAAAAATATTCCAAAAACGTGGGATTAAATTCATTCAGAAAAATTATGAAGTTGACATTTTAACTCAAGATTAGACAAGAAATAGACAATAAAGGTTATTCATGTAAAGAGAAAATGAAGACATCTGGGTTAACACAGGATAACCATATGAACAATCATCAGAAATATCTGACTACAGAAGTATTATAAGAAAAAATGTTAGATGTCAACACTCCATCTAAATGCCACAAAAGTAAACAGTGAAAAGCATTGCATGGGGGTAAATAAAAAACGTCTAATAAAAAACTACATAGTTTTGCATTTATAATAGCTGCAAGAAAGATACAAATCCATACATATTCGATGGGCCTACAACATACAAACAAATACAATGTGATTAAGAGGCTTTGGTGACGACCAAATTATAAAACCAAGAATTAGAGCACAATATATAATCAAACCTGTGGGGTAGCATTTTGAAATCTTCGGAAATAATTCAAAAGATCTTCCCTCCTCAGTTCATCATCGTATGCTTTTTGCTTAGAAGTATCTAGCAAAACCTTGAGAAAAATAAAAATTTGCACTTTAGTCAAGAAACTAAGAAAAGATATTAAGAAGGCATGTCCATGCCCCAAAATAAACATAGCCGTTAAAATGAAATTTTGAAACAACCTCATATGCGTTTTGAAGTCTCTTAAAAGCTTCAGCAGCTTTTTCATTACCCATATTTTTATCAGGATGGACCAGCATTGCCTGATATCAACAACAGGAGGGTTAACAGATCACTCATTTCTTCCTATATATATTAATATTAATACAAACAAAATGGGACAACAGCATATAAACAATAAAGTGTCATGTTAGCATAGCTTAGAAATGGCAGTTTTGGTTCTGCTATGTACAGCAGATAAAGATGGTAAAATAAGAAAGAGCTGACAATTGCCCAGTGTGTAATTGTTGTTTTAATGCATAAAACCATATAATTTATTATTCCCATAATCAGATTATTATTAAAATAATATAACCACTGTAATCAAGTATGACACACATTGTTTATAAGTTCTTTTTGTGGATAAAAGTGGTTAAAATCAACCAAACCAGACCGGTATAAAACTTTAATTTTTTTAACCCGAACCTATTTTGACCCTTTACTGAACCCTCTCAACAGCCTGTTTTCCACCTTAAGCATAATCTATAAACCATCACCTAGAGGCTTTCACCCTTTTTTGAAATAGAAGTGTAATCAGTAATGGCAAATATTTTTGGGTGAACCTTTTTTCTATATTCCCGTTTCAGAAAAGTGACATCTATTTCTTGAAATCTAGACAAACCCAATGCAGAATAGTGATCTGCAGCGTTTAACAATCGAACAACTTCATCTTCAGAATCAGACCCACTGGTTGAAGGTACCCCAGAGCCACGGTCTGCTGGTGGATGGGACCCGCCATCAGCATGCTCTTCCTCACCATTGAACGCACCAGGTCCATTGTGCACGCCAGCTGTTTGCTCAGGTATACTGTTGGATCTTCTTTGCTCATTCATGTTATTCCTCAAGAAGAATATAAGAGCATCACTTGAAAAAAATGATAAATTCAAAGCAATGATAATACCAAGCCAGCCAACCAGTGTCCATGCAGAATATACAGAGTACACAGTCATAATTAGCAGTGCAAGGCGCTCATGGCTAATTGTGAATGTCACTCCTGCATAATAAATAATTGATGACATCAATACAGAAATATAAAAAGCTAAACAACATTGTCAAATATGTTCAGTGAAGTTTTAGATGGCTTACCACCAATGACTAGTACAAATAAAGTGGTCCAAAAGCTTCCATACAACCACAAGAAAACAATTCCAGAAACAGCAAGCAACAAAAGACCAAGAGTGAACCCTACAAATAGGGCTACCAAAGCAACTATGACCTGTAAAAATAATGAAAGTCGATTATCATAAGAGCCATAGTAGGTCTTCTATATATGCTAACAAGCATAGTATAAAGTATAAAACAATATTTTAGATGAATGATGGGATTAAAAGTATATAACAACATAAGTGGATTATTTTGATAATTCTTTTCTTGTAGCAAATTAAAACTTACCTATAATATTTTAAGGTGCTTTTTATCGTTGATTAACCTTGCAAAAACAACAACAACATTTAAGAGCTAGTTTGTGACTATATATTCGCTGGGCAGATAAGCAATCGTTAATGAACGCATTCTGGGGTCATTACTGAAAGCGAGAATAAAACTCATCTTTTTGTTTACAAAGTGCCATTTAAGTCGAAAAAAAGGTCTTGCGCCCCTTGATTCAATTGGGAAATCAACAAAAAAGTGTCAAGTGGAGCTCCGGTTGTGTTAGTCAGTCCACTGAAGCTTGTTTCTATTCAGTGTCGTGTGAGGTTCAAATTTGTGAAGATATTTTCAGTTCCTTGCTTGATTGTTAGGTGTTATTAACCGTGGAAGTCATCCATTACAGATTCAGTTTATACAGTTCAGACCATTTATGCAAACAAAATGTGCAACATTTAGTAGCATGGTTCATTTGGACAGTACAAGCAATAGAGGACCTTTATAGATAACAACATTTATAAGATTTTACAAAATTGCAGCTTATGCCATGTTGAATATATGCAGGCTTTAGCAACTTGTACTACGAAGGTCAGCGCTCCATGTAAGCTGAATAAGGAAGGAATTTTGGTATACTCTAGCTTTCTAGAACAATCCTGTTTCATACGACCACACCTCTTTATCTATTAAACACATAAAAAACCTAAAGCAGCTCTTAATAGTTGCAGTATTTTTGCAAGATCGGTGAATGTAAAAGAAATCATAAAGCAGTATCATACATTATCATAGTACTCATTTGAAGTTCATGCCTCTTCAATTATCCTAATACTCTGTCACGGTTAACTGTATAATGTTTTGAAACAGTATCTTCAACTTTGGATATAATGAGGAAACTTATACCATAACACAACATAACATACTGACATACAAATGAAACTCTTGTGTGTGTCCACATATATTATAACATATAAAATGTTGTATTTGATTTGGGTTATAATCGAACAGTTTTAACAAATGCCTAGACACTATGCGACAACCTAAGAGCAGAATATGTGGAAAGGATTAAATAATTACTGTACGCTTAAGATAATTCTCAAAGCTGGAATTTAACTAATAAAACCTAAAGTACACTTACCCCAACAGTAATAAACTTGAGCATTCCAATCACTGTAACCACAGAAAAGATGCTGCACCAAATAACTGTGAAAAATGATGTGGTCCCCATACGTATAACAGAGTCTATACCTCTGAGGGTGCAGTCAAACCAAACCATTGAAAGGACAAGCAATATGCTCGTGAAATGTGCAAGCCATTTCAAGACAATTGGGTAAGCATGCTTGATTTTAACTCGAACATAATCACGAGAGATTAATATCTTGATTACTAGTATATCAAGCAATGGTCTGTGTCTGTGCAGCCATTCAGTTGAAGCCTTCAAGACAGACCACACAAACGTCTTCAAGTACTTAACACCCAAAGTTTCTGGAAGCTCTACAGTTTCAAACTGTTGATTGTTTGATCCAGGGGCAACATTAGCTGATGCCCAATTATCTTCTTCCAAACAAGAACTTCCAGTTATTGGTATGTCCGCACTGCAATCTTGAGAAGTAGCGTCACATGGTTCTGATTGCTCTACATTACAGGCGCCAGCTGTACCTTGAGTCTCTACATTTATATGTTCAGCAGATTTTCTTGTTTTTTTCTTATCTTCTTTAACATGATTAGGCTTGTGAGGGATATCTGTCACAGATACGGATGGTTGGGCATCACTTGAATATTCTTCCCTTTTAACATCTTTCATGTTGCTCACACTTCCCTTTTGCTTTTTATTTGGCATTGCAAACCCTGACTGGAGACCACCTTTTTTGTGGTTTGATGGGCTTCCACCCAACCCATTCTTTTGTTGGTTTCCTTTACGAGCCATTAAATGCAGAACACTATGAATGAAATCAATTTTTTACTTTCTTGACGTCATCAGTCTTGAAACAGCAGATTTCACATAAACAATTAGTCCTGTAAACATAAAGTGTAGTATATCAGTCTGGGTATGTGGGCATGGGAAATAAAGTGATCAGTATAGGTCTCCCTTAGGCAATATGTGAAATACATATTTTTTAGTTTTTTTCTAACTCATACACGTCACTTGGTGAGGTACGCAGCACCTAGGCCCTTGGTAACCACCAACTTTTATTCATGTATTGATTTAATGGTCACATAACCACACGTTTATAATTCTTGCACCATATATGGGAGCTATAACAGGAAACTGTTAGTTGGTAAAAAAGAGATACATCATACAAGATTCCTGCTATCCATTCTTCATTGTCCTGTTGACACAGAGACTATCCCAAGCCTAAACATGGGTCAAAGTTGAAATCTTATGGATGATCTGTTGTTATTATTTTCTTCTCAATTTAAAGCATGGACATTAAACAATTAAAATTGACACCACCACCAAACAAGACATCTTCAAAGCATGGAAACTTGAATAAGGCATCAAGGGAAAGGATAAGGGTGAGTTCAAACCTAGCATCTGTTAACAAAAACTATACTAAAAACCTAGTTGTATTACAACACAACCTCCATATCCTTTTCAAAGTTCAAAAGGAGCCCTGTATCCTCAAAGTCAAAGTACTATCTTAACCTAACATTGAAGTCGGCGTGTGGCTAAGTACAACAAAGCAACGGTTTGGTTACACATAATCAAGCATCGATCGCTGGTAAAGTTGAATCAAATAAGCGTAAACATCAGAAACTAAGAAAATTTGAAGGACTGTGAGTTTGAAAACCCTAAAAACAGCAGGGAATCATGATGTTAATCAAGAGGAACAAGGGATGCATGAAGTGAAGAGAAGATTGGAAAGTGATAAGAATAGAGATGGAGAGAAGGAGGTTACCACCAGTGCGAATGGAGAATTGGATCGAAAGGATTAGCAAGCAAGCAAGCAACGTGGATAGATGGATACACTGAATTACATTACAGGAATTGGGGGATTGGGGGGTGATGACTGATGAGCCCACTTTGTCTCTTTTAGGTCCGGTCAAACGTACTAGGCCAATACCCATACCAACCACATCAACATCAACCGGACACTACACCAAACTAACTGAACCGGTTGAGCCGGTAAGTCAAAAATAATGAAAAAAGAGTATTATAGTTTCTTCGACACCCTAATTTCTAAAGGTGCAAACGAGTCGAGCCGCACGTGAGCTACTCGAGATCGGATTGATAAAAACTCGAAAAGAGCCGAGCTCGAGCTTAGAAAATAACTCATTTGATTATCGAGCCCGAGCCCGAGCTTCACGTATCGAGCTCGAGCCGGTTCAAGAGCCTAAACGAGCTTTTTATTTATATATTGTAAGGCCCTGTTCCTGGGACGCTTACAGTTGGATCCTCATCGCACATAAAACATAACTACATTTGTATTTCATAAAACATCGCAGCGGAAACATTTAAAAATGACATTTCATTTCAACATAGTAGTTTTTGTAAAATAATACATCTTTATTCAGTTACAAAATACATTGTTGTATTACATCACAAAAGTGTTATATAAATGGATGCCATCTCAAAAGAGTTGAGTAGCCACCTCGTGTCATCCTCAGCAATCATTACCTGCCAACTGGAAACACATCAAAGTCAGCGTTGCTGAGTGAGTTCTAGTTTTATAAAATAAAACATACTTTTCTTTCGTTAAAACCGTTCTTTTCTTTCATGGGATCATACATCATACGTACACATAGATAATAATTATTATCTTCATCGTTCATTAACTTCCGTTCATTCATTCATCTTACTTTCATTCGTTCGTTCATCATTACATCTTTTTCTTTCGTCATCACCATGAACTTTACCCTTCATGCTCATGGTACTGGACCTAAGCCTATAA
>BJCM01001182.1:0-12629 GCA_018326385.1 Flaveria bidentis | reverse complement strand
ACACGTTTTACCATGACGTTTGACCACCAAGACTCGATTGAGGGTGTAACATGCATTGGCAACTACCTCATTCCAAAATTGGATAGGCAGTTTCGAGTCGGCTAGCATCATTCTTGTTGTCTCTATCAAGCTCATGTTCTTTCGTTCAGCAACTCCATTCATTTGTGGGGTGTAGGCAGATGTGATTTGGATTTCAGATGTAAAGTGATTTCAATGTAGTTACCAGCTGTTTGAAAGATTCAAATGTCTCTGATTTGGATTTCAGAAACATCACCCAAGAGAATCTTGAGTAATCATCAGTGACTACATAACAGTACAAATCACCAGAGATGCTTTTGGTGCTGACAGGACCAAACAGATCCATGTGTAGAAGTTCGATAGGTAGGTCAATAGAATTTACTCTCTTTTCCTTGTGAGACTTCTTGGTCTGTTTACCTTTCTTACACGCTATACAAAAATCCGGAAGTTGAAAATTCTTGACATTCACTCCAGTCACTAAATCATTTTGGATCAGATGATTCATCTTCCATGGATTGATGTGTCCCATTCTCCTATGCTAGGAGATTGAGTCCCTCTTTGTTGCTTTTAAGAAGAAGCATTGAACTTTATGATTGGTTGTGGAGGCTTTTGATAGATCCAAGACATATAATTCATTATATCTTGAAGTTGACATTAAGATTTTGTCCTTCGGGATAATGTAATCCTTCTTCAATACATAGCACTTCTTGTTGTCAAAAACAACTTTGAATCCTTTGTCACAGATCTAGGATACTGAAAGTAAGTTATTCTGTAGTTGTTGAACGTAGTTGACCTTATCAAACTTGACTTTCTGGTTTCCCACTTTGCCTTGAGCGGTGATGTATCCTCCTTTATTCATAGCAAATGATACATGTCCCCCTTTAATTTGTTTGACATTTAAAAGGTGAGACGGGTTCTCGGTCATGTGCTTAGACGCCCCACAATCAACAATCCAGGTATTTGTGATAGCACTGTAACGGACAGCCTGCACATTCAAAGGAAATGATCAGTTTAGGTTTGGGACCCAAGCCTTAACTGGCTTGGGTGACCAAGAGGAATCACACATCATAAACTCAACCCACTGTCCATTTGAGGGTGAGGGCATATCAGTCTTCTTATTATTCTCATTATCAGACAATGGACTTGACTTTTCTTTCCATAAGTCAGTTTTGTGTAAGGCTTGTTTGTGATAAACAGACGACTGGCTTACAGTTTGAACTTTAGGTTCATTAATTCTCTATGGTGGAGTAATAGAAATCCTTTTCGAAGAACTTGGTTTTGTATCATACAGTTCGATTTTCTGTCTGGGAGTCTGATAATAAGGACAGGTATAAGAAACGTGTCCTCTGTTTCCACAACCGTAGCAAGATCTCCTTTCTACAAGTTGAGGAAACTGTTTATGTGGGGTTGAGTGTGATACCGGTGTGACATGAGTCTGGTTGGATTTAGTCACTTCTCGTTTAGATGTAACACCTTTATTAACAAAATTAATTGTTTTGACGTTTTGAACATCTTTAACATGCCCTTTGGTTGGACTTTGATGACTAACACGTGTGTGGTTAACTGGTTTAGTTAGTTTGGGTTCTGAAATAGACTTTGGTGAACCTAACCTTATATTAACCCTTTTAAATGCATCATTTAAATTCTCAACGGGCATCTTTCCTTTTGATTTGAAAGTAGCCTCCTTCTGTTTAGTGACACAGTTCACCGGCTTACCAGTGGAATCTGGATCACTAACCAGAGGAGTGGACACCACATGATCCTTAATTGGGTTGTTATTTACAGGTTTGCATTTTGTATTTAACATGATCTCATGTGGTTGTGGAACTTCTTTGTAACCCAACCATTCCCCATTATTTCGTTCTTTCACTAAGTGTTGAACTATGTGAGAAGAACTGGTCTAACTGTGTAGTTTTTGTTTTAATGAATTGACTTTGACTTCTAAAACTGCTTTTTCTTTCTTTGTTTCTTCCAAAGAATTTAAATTATATCATTAGCTTGATTAAAAGCAACAACCTCGGTTTCCCTTAGTTATTTACTTAAAAGTACTATTTTTTCTTTATAACTGCACTTATTTTGTTTTAAAATACGATTAGCTTCTGTGCATAGTTGTAAATCATTTACTAAGCTATCATTGTGGTCTAATAACCTAGCAAGTTTCAAGTCAGTGCTTTCTCTAAATTTGTTACATTCAATACAAGCATGATTTTCAAAAAGTTGGTCTTTCGTACTTACCTGTGAAGAATCAGTTGAATCAGCCATCAATGTAGAGTTAGACTCTTCGGATGCAGATAATGTATGCGACTGAAGTGTGTGAATGAATTCAATCGTGCGATTGGATTCAGTTGTACGTCTGGAGTGTGCGATTAGAGACAAGCGAATGGGGTTGTTCAGTCGTACGAATGAGTGAGCGATTGTGTTCAATCGTGCGAATGGGGGTGTGTGATTGAGTTTAGATTTACGATTGATCCAATCGTGTGACTGAAGGTTGCTGTTTTTACAAAATCGAAGGTTTTTGACACTTTGACACAAAAACATGATTTTTCAAGAACCCTAATCTGCCGTATTCCAAAAAAACGTAAATTTTGAGACCTGGAGACATCAAAAACACTTTTTGATTCAAAAGAATGACTCTTTTGAACGAAAAACGTGATTTTTAAACCAAAACTAATCGAATCACACACAAAATCAAGAGCCAAAGTTCTGATACCACTTGTTAGGACCGTGTACGTACGGAATACTAACTGATTATGTATGAAACCGGATCAAATAGTGCAGAATCCCATTTGATTGACAATCCAATCAGTGAGAACGCAATCCCGATCAATCTAACAATTAAAGAAACGTTAAGAATGAGTAGAAAAAGATCAGATGCGAACTATGAACTTGGAATAGGCTTTCTGGACGCTTTGGACAGCTAGGTTATGAGTATGTGTCAAAAGTCTTATTTTTTCCACGAATTAAGTTGTATTTATAGGTTTGCAGTCTTCATTCGTGCGACTGAATCATTAGTATGGTTCAGCCGTGCTACTGACCCATGCGACTGATTCATACGCACGACTGAAAGTTCAGTCATACCACTAAGTCAATCTCATGTCTCACTCGTACGACTGATCCAGTCGTCTAGTTCAGTCATGTGACTGGGGCATTAGCATGATGTATTCATGCTTATGGTCCATAAGTATGGTCCATTAGCATGAATCATCATATAACAACTTCAAACCTATATAATAAGTTTATATATATGAATCAAATATAAGCAAACATCAAAACACAAATCATATATTATTACAATGTTTCATTACACATATGTAAGCCATGACAGATTTTTACATTAAGCACATAAACTAGGGACATATGTATTAACAATACATACGGGTACACACCCAACACATCAAAAATGGTTTCATATGCATTCCAGCTCCGAAAATCAGTTAATAACGTGTAAAATAGGGGTCCTAGAACTCATCTTAGCTGCCTTTTTGGGTAGAGCTTCCTTTGAACCCGTTTGCTTCAAGCTTCACCACAAAAACCCACTTGGAATTGGCTCTTCACCTCGTTTCTTCAGGATCTCGAAAGTTCTGCCCTTTCTCCCTTTTCTCACACTGAAAGCCGACTGAAAATGGGGAGAGTGAGGGGAGAGTGGGCAGCCATGCCCCTTTACACCCACTCATCTCTGTCTCGGATTCCGTGGAGCTTAGGGATTTCCAAAGTTTTGTCCTTTTTGGCAAAATTGGTCCCTCAACTTAGGCTTTATTTCTTTTCTTTCTTTTCCCTCATTTTATTCTTCTTTTCTTTGACTGGGTGTTACACAGAACCAAATTGAGTCTCAATACGAATACACAAAACTGATCTGATTGGGTGCTATTAGGCTTCAAGCCAAACGATCCTTACGAAAGGAAAGTTTTGTGTATCTTCCGGTGAAAGACAAAGTACGGTTTTTAAAAGCAAAATAAGGTCTTGACAATCTGACCTTAAACGAGTCCTCGAGTTAGTATATCCCTTCTAACTTGAAGTATTGTATAGGGAACCTTTTATTTCTTTCCTTGTAGTTTATGTTAGAAAAATAAGCCAAGATTGTCGTCTTTTGCAATTAGCCACTTTTCCCAAATATTCCATACCCGAGCCCGAGCCAAGTTACAACCCATTAAAGACCTAACTATTTATGCATGTAGTTATCTAAATAGGTGGAGATTTGATCCCTTAACAAGCATATAATTTCACATGAATTCATACTAGGCAATTAAGCGTATTAGTCATACTTAATTATGACTCCATATATTTAGCCGAGTGTGAGTGCACCTTGTGAGAAGTATGAATTTGTATATGATACTAATCTTTACTAACTAATCTATTGCTTGCTAGGATATCATTTTATATATTCATAAAATGTTTACATTTGTATGAAATAATGTTTAGTTGCGTATTTCCCTAAAGACATATTTATTATTTGATTTATTTGGTTTTTGGTGGAATTGTCATTTTAAGTGACTTTTGCTTGAGGGCAAGCAAAGTTCAAGTGTGTGGATGTTTGGTGTACTCTAAATTATACATAAAAATCCTATCAATTATTCCTTAATACCTCCATTAAAATAATGATTATGTACTTAAAATTGTTAAATTGTGTTTTCAGGTGTTTAAAAGGGCAAGATGGACAAAAGAAGCATATTTAACAAGAAATTAAAGTAATCCAAGCTTTGGAGTCCAAGCATGGGGTCGTGCCTCATTAAGCACGCCGCCATGCCTTGCCTGAAACACACCCCCATGCTAAATTCATACACCCCCGTGTTTGGACATCTGACAGGACAAAAATTATTGTCCCTTAAAAGTAAGCATGGAGCCATGCCCCACCTCCAACACGGGGTCGTGCCCCATTAAGCACGAGGTCGTGCCCGACATAACCTACACGTACGAGTCAACCAACTTTCATATGCATTGTGCTAACACGCGGTCGTGCCTTTTAGGAATGGGGTCGTGCTTAAACACTCAAGAAAGCCTACAAATAGAGGCCTAAGTTCACTATTTTGGCAAGCTTTGGTGGGAGATCTGTAGAATTCTCTTAGGAATCAAGTCTTCAAGACCATTTGGAGGCTCGGGAGGTGCATACAACACTTGGAAGAAACTCGGGATCGTCTAAATGTCATCCATTGTGTATCACCGGTTTGATTGTTCCATTTCACCGATGATTTCATCTCTATTTTCTATGTTATTTGTTGTTATATTCAAGCTCATTATGAGCTAAACTCTTATTATCATCCTAATTGGATGAAACTTATGTAATTTGTGATGAACTAATAGTGTGATATATATTATGTTAAAGTTATGGTGGTCTTGGGAAAACTTTTGATGGGTAGCATCTACATTTGAACAAGAAGTTGTAACTTTATGGTTTGTGATTGTGATTGTCATACACGGTTGAAAAACATATGATCAACTTTTATTCACGAAACTGGTCTTCATAATAAATCCATCTCTAATGAACTAGAAATGGTTATTAGAAATCATATCACCTTAACTTTGTGTTCATTTACATGTTCTCTTTTATTAGTCTAAAAAATCTACAGTAATTGTTAGGGTTTTCTAAAATTAATGGTATGTTAGAAAGAAACATAATCAACTCTCTTTTTAACATTAAGTTATGTTTTCAGAAATCGTATGTCAAAAAGGTCACAAAAGATTTACCTACATTACTAGGGCTTTGATCTAAGCAGTAAATCTCAACCTGACGTGATCCTAGTCACTACGGAGCGGATAAACGAGAAATCGTGTCAGCTCACCTTTATAAATATTAACATAATTACATTAATCAATATCTTTAATCACACCACCAATTCATCACAGTCACATAAGTGTAATCTAATTAGGATGGTAGCCTTTATACCCTGGTTATAAATCCAAACGCTTCAATCTTATTTTTACTTTATTTTAATTATTGTTTTTAAACACTAAATATCTTATCAATGCAACTCATCATTTTCTCAAACAAAAACCAAATCTGATAGTCAAATATTAAAGTTGTTGAGTAGGCTAGGTGTGTGCATGGATTGATACACGGTTCTTACCATCACTATACTACCACACGATAGGTATACTTGCCTTTTGTGTGTATGGTTTAGTATTAGTAATAACCAATTAAAATTGAACTTGTGCAAAAAATCTTTATCAAAATATATATATACCGCATCGCATCAACGATACCAAAATAACAGTATTAGATAAAGAGGGTAAGGTTACCAATGAAACAATAGATGTTGTATACAAAGACATTTTTAAAGATTTAGAAAAAAACATTTATTTTTTTCAATGTAATTGTATTTATATTATTATTCATCAAAAGTAATGACTTTCATTATTTATGATAATGATATTGTTAGTCACATGAAGATATGTTATTTTTTTAAACCAACAATAGGATTAAATAAGTAATTCATAAACTGGACTTTATAAGTTAAAACTAAACGATTCAACCAATTATCTTTAGGTCTAATGTTTAAAAGGGCCAATGAAAGTATTTACCTGTCTTGAAGACCTTGAATTTTAATATTTATATTAACAAATAATTACTAACTTAGTATTACTTACCACCTGTTTGTTGTATAAAAAATAAATAAATTAATATTCCGGTTCAATTTAGTCGTGCGAGCCAAACGAACTCTAGTAATATTGTTTTCCGATCTAAACCTCCTGCGGTTGGCAGGTTTCCCCCTACCCAAGACACCCACCCTTAATAATAATAATAATAATAATAAGAATAATAAGAATAATAATAACAAAACCCCCCTCTTCTCCCAATTCATATTCATATTTGTGAAAGAAAGCAATTTGGGGTGGTTTCTTTCTCTTGTGAATTCAGTTAAGATTATAGGAAAGAGGGATATGGAAGGTGAGGATGAGTTGATTAAGAAATTGCAAGATTTGCAGAAGCAGCTGGGGAAGAAGCACATGTTTGAAGATGCCGTCTCTTCCATCAGATCCATGCTCCATCGCTTTTACCCTTCTGCTTCTCCTTCTCTTCGTAAATCGGTATTCTCTTTCACTCTTCCAATTTCACCTATATATCATATCATATTATATTATATTTGTTTCTTCCGGATCATCATTAACTTCCTAATTGCATTCGCTTTTTTTTTTTTTTTTTTTTAAATTACTCGCTGCAACACTAAGTATATTGGGATGATTAGGGTTTCCAAAGAAACTACCTCAATGATAGGCCTTTGAACTAACACAAATACCACCTCAGTTTTATCAAAATTTTCCCTACTTGTAATTAAGGATTGATGATCCAAGTACCCTTTACTTAATATCCTTTGGATTTGAGTAAAACCTTTTATGTATTTAGGACTAGTTTCATGCTCCTTGATTGATTGATATAGAGAGAAAAAATTCTGATCATTTTGAATTTACCCTGATGGCTGAACTATCTCCATCATGTTCTGTCACTAATGAATTGCATGTGTATTTGTAGTACAGATCCACCTTGATGTCCTTATATTAATCCTATCTCAAACCCAGGTTACCAAATTGTAGTTTTCCATTGCTTACAATCTCTCAAATGATCTCCAGTATAATTTTACTATCTTTACTCTTTGCATAGCTTTTGATGAATGCTACTTATTTAAGGAGTTATTAATTTCACAGTTTTTCACCGTCATATCTCGTGTTGCAACCATATTAAAGACGAGATACACATCACCAGGATTTTGGAATGCTGGACTAAGGCTCTTTCTAGAGGCTGAACAACTGGTTTCTGAATCTTCTGAAAAGCAACATTTACAAACTTGCATTCTTAGAGCCCGAGAACAGTTGAATGAAATAGATAATCAGCCTGAGGAATCTGCACAAAACAGGAGAAATCAAGGTCTATTCTTTTGACATGACATGACATTTTATTCTTCAGTTGAGTCTCTTAACGTAACTCATTTGACATGTTCAATATATAACAACACAAATTGAAGGTATTGATTTTCAGTTGTTGGAGTCTACATTCACACATTTGACATTGCTGTCATTATCTATTGCAGGGTATCTGTTTGAAGGGCATCTTACGGTGGACCAAGAGCCTCCACAACCTCAATGGCTGGTTCAATCAAATCTAATGACAGCTGTAGCTGCTTCCATGTCTCAAGCAGAAACATCAGATGGGCCTAACAATTTACCACAAGAGCTGATGGATAGAATTCAGGAGCTTATACCTAACATATCAGACGAATCCAACAATTTACCACAGGAAATGATAGACAGACTTGTGGCGATGGTACTTTACCCCACACAATACGCATCTATATATGAGATCATCTGTAGAGATTGTGGAATGGGCTGGTTGGGTACGAATAAACATGGGTTTGAATCAAAATGGGCATTGTGGACATGTCCGGTTAGCCCTGAACAATATTTGTTTAAATATTTATGGTTTTTAGACGAGTGTGTCAGATATAATTACCAAAGTAAGGGAGATCAATTTTTTAATATAAAAAATTAGGAGGTTTCGTCTTTTGCGCATTCAAAATACAGTTTGTGCTACTTAAACCTATTTGACCGGTTTTCTTTTAAGCTAATTTTTGGGTTTAACCCCTCAAAGATGAAACATAACCTGATTACCTGAATCATAATAAGTAAACGGCCAAAATTACAGCCTCTACTGATTATCATCTCAACTTCATAATGTAATCTTCTTTGAAGGCAACGACTTTACATGCTGGGCATTTTTTTAGTAGTACATGTTGATGTTTATGTGCAGTTTCCAGAGGGGGATTCAGCCCCGAGGGCACCACCAGCAAGTAAAGAAGTGGTTGCAAAGCTTCCGGTAATCACTATTACACAGGAGATACTGGCAAAGCTTGGACCAGATGCTGAATGTGCCATTTGCAAGGAGAATTTGGTGGTGAATGATAATATGCAAGAGATGCCTTGCAAGCATACATTCCATCCTCCTTGCCTTAAGCCATGGCTGGTAATTAGTTGCTATACTTGTTTTACTCATTATTCCCTAACTCACTGGTAATGGTAGATATTGTGAGATAGGCAGCTTTCGTGGGTGAGGTAACCAGTCAAAATGGGCTTGGCTAAAATCGATTTTTTCTAGTACGAGTCTTAAACGAATTGGATTGGGTTGGGTTGATCCACAAACACTTTTTATTCTGCTGCTTTGGTTCACAACTGCTTCTTAAGGCCTTCACCCCTCAAAAGTAGTGCTGCTCACTAACCATATTTTGTTGGTTTTGTAAGAAAGGTGTACTATTTTCCTTATAAAAATACCCTATAAATCGTTGAATACAAATGATTTAACAACGAAAAATAGACATCTGGCTGCTACCAATCTGCTCGCTTCCCTCGTAACAATTCTTTTATGGGCTCATTTAAGATACCCTACAAAGCCAAATCAATGGGGGGTCAAACTTGCAACCTCTATCAACATGTCACCTAACTGAACTTGGTTCTGAAAACTATGGTCTTTTGTGGCAGGATGAGCATAATTCTTGCCCAATTTGTCGGCATGAATTGCAGACAGATGATCATGAATATGAAAGTAGGAAGGAGCGGGAGAAGGAGGCTGAAGAAGAAAGGAAAGGAGCTGCGAATGCAGTCCGTGGAGGTGAATATATGTATGTGTAGGTTAAAAGAAACAAGTATTTGTGATGTTTTGTTTTGTATGACATTATGTTACATTTTGCACTTAAATACTTGGATCCAACAGTTATCTATAGGGAACGAAAAATTCTCGGTTTTTTTAAAATATTTGAGTCACTACTCATAGGGAATCATCCTATAAATCTTCTATAATATTTTTAATCACTTTGAAAATACCTCCACGGTATTTGGGATATAATTTCATTCCTAAAGCACTATTTATCGATTCTAAGTCTCCAACACTATTTTTAGGAAACTTCATTCCCAATGCACTCAGGGATGACAACCTCGGCTTGTTGACGGGTTATTTCTGTATGGCAACAGATTTTGTATGGTATTAGCTTTTTCTTCAACAGCTTGTATGGTGTTAGTTGCTTACCAATCTCATACAACATTGACTCGAACAATGTTTTTAAACACGAATGATAAACCAGACAACTTAAGTGTTCACTTGTTAGACTAGTTGAATCATTTGAAATCTATCTTTGATTAATGTTGTAAACAAGTTGGGAGCCGAGTCAAGCTGACTCGTTTAATGAGCTGTAATTGTGGGCTCGGGATCAGCTCGTTGGTGAGCAAGTTTCTTTATTTTATTTTATTTTAATTCTATTAACTTTTTACTCAATATATATTAAAAATTTAATAAAGCTACTTACACCCATTGTACTTTAATCAAATGAAATTTCTTCCCTATTTATTTTGTATTATTTCTCATTTTTTGCATATGTTCAAAAAAATTTTTAATTTTTATTTCAATTGAACCTAACATTTATCAATAAACATGCTTACTTAACTGCGTGGTTTGCTTATTTTTCTTTATAATTGAACCTAACTTTCATTCGAGCCTTTTATGATCAAACATATCTCTCATGTACTACTCCAAACCACGACATGCTTTTTGATTTTGACATCATTATAACTTTTATTTTTGAGGCATAGGATTTCTTATCTTTTCTAGCTTTCTTCGTCCCTTTTCCATCGAGCTCATTCTCCAACTTTTCAGTTCCTCAGGTCACTCGACACACAAATCAACAGCTGCATCACTCAATTTATGAGTTCATGTATCCTCAAACCCCACCTCAATGTCACCTCTGTCTTTATATGTTTTCTTTGTTTGACATAAACTTGAGGTCTACGCTCACCAAAAGCCACATCCAACCACTCTTTTTTCATGCACGAAACTAATTCCGGTTCAAATGTTGTTCATGACCACCAAAAGAACCACATAGTCTATTGGTAGATGACATATACAACCAAACAGCCAACATCATAGATCACATAATCGAGCTACCCGTACGACCAATCCAGCCACACAGTCTTTGTTAACAAGAGATTAATCATTGTGGTGTATTTAAAACAACAATAATACCAAATAAAATCCAACTCATAGCAAGATTTATAGTGTCTTGAGAGGATGAGACGTAGACAAACTTTACCTTTATTTCTAAGGCTAGAAATGTTGCTTTCAAAGAGATCCCTAACTCCAATGCAGATAGCAGAAAAGTGAACCTTGCTAAAAATATTGAAACCGAAAACTACCCATAACAAAAGAAAGGATGAAAGGATAAGTAGCAGAAGACATACTATTATAAAACAACACATAGACATACATAACATACATACAGTAAGGCACTAAAATGCAAAGTCAACAAAAAATGTAGGAAAAACCTCTACCCTCTAGACAAAGCTAGGACCCATCTATACCCTAACCTAAAATCCTAACCTAAAGGTCCTTAACCTTAACCATGTATGTTCATAAACTCTTATCTTGTGTAACCCGTTTATCCCAAATCAGTTTAAGCTTACCTATAACATCTACTCATTTGTATTGTTTAAATTTATAACCAAATATGTACATGGATCATATATTACTTTGAGAATCAAAACAAATAACCACCTTAGATACTTAGGGGGCGTTTAGTTTGTGGAATTTGTTGGAATTGGAATTGTAATTGAAATTTGAATTGGAATTCAAAAGAATTGTATTTGGAATTCAATATTTTCTATAGGATTTGGAATTCAAAGGAATTGGAATTCATTGATGGAATATAAATTACAAATGAATTTTAATGACAAAACACTTATAAAGGAATTGGAATTTTTCACCAGTTACAAATTGTCACCATCTCAATGACCACCGATCATCGCCACTAGATACCATCGACCACCGCCGCCGTCACCGTAGACAATCGATCGCGACCATCAACCGCGCCCGTTTTCGAAAACCAACCATACCCCATGGCCGCCACCAACCGATAACGCTTGTTATCGAGACACGATTGGCAGTGGTCGGGGTAAACAGTGGGTGGCGGTTGTCAGCGATGGGGTTGTGTGGCGTCAGTGGAGGTCGGGGGCAACGCTCTAGCAACGACGAGTGATAGTCGGTGGTTGGGGGCAAGGACGACCGGGGTGGACGGTGAGAATCGGCGGTAGGGGTTGGCGGAAAACAGCGGTGGTTGGCGGTGGGCGGGGTGGTAGGCGGCGGTCCGGAGTGACGATCCCTAAAACGGAACTTTCATGCTGGAGCAAGAACTAGCATGAAAGTCGGGCGGGGGACGGCGGCGGTTGGGGTCAGCGGGGGACGACGTCGGTCGGAGTCGGCGGGGGAGGGTGGCAGTCCGGTTCGGCGAGGGACGGTGGCGGTCGGGGTCGGCAGTCAACGGTCAGGGTCGGCGGGGATGGGGTTGTCGGTAGTGTCAATTGGCGGTGGGTGGGGTGGTAGGTGGCGGTTAGTGGCGGAGACGGGGGTCAGTGGAATTTGAAATCCTTCAATATATATATATGTATACACATATACATATATATACATATATACATATATATACATATATACATATATATACATATATATACATATACATATATATATCTATATATATATATATGTATATATATGTATATATATATATGTATGTACATATATATACATATATATATATGTATATATATATATATCTATATATATATATATATATATATATATA
>BJCM01001181.1:0-28290 GCA_018326385.1 Flaveria bidentis | reverse complement strand
CCAACCCTATCAAACCGGTTTGGGTCGGTTTGGAACCGGTTCGGGCGGTTTGAAACCGGTTTGGGTCGGTTTGAAACCGGTTTGGGTCGGTTTGAAACCGGTTTGAATGCTTGGAAATGTAAACCGCTTACGAACCGGCGGTTTGAAACCGATTTGAAACCGGTTTGGGCCAAAAACCGGTTCGGGTTTTTTTCGAAGAACCGGTTCCGAACCGGTTTTTTTGTACATATCTACTTATGACAACGAACAAAGAGTAGCATTCACCTATTGTTTAACTTTTTCTTGTTTTATTATTATTTTTAATTGTATATTTTTTTGAACGGGCAAGGCCACCCACGCTCGCAAACACAGACAACGTTGGTGACTCAGCTTGTCCACCATTCCAAGGGAAACCCACCACCCAAAGACTCACTATGGTAAAACCCGTAGCCCCACTTAGAACATATTACGCCTAGTGAGACTCCAACCCATTACCTCCATTTTGAAAAGTTATAAGATGTCTGCTTCTAAACCAGTTAATTTAAGACTCATTGACATTTTTAATTGTATATAACTTTTTATGAGCAATGTTTTAGATAATTTTATCATAAAATCAACTATCATCTATCTTTAATTTGAATATAAATAGGCTAGAAACTCAAATATAACACGTGTAATCTGTATTATATATAAAAACATATGAGATGGGTATTTTAAGATACCATAAAATTAAAAACAAATACTTAATTTAATGTATAATATACAATCAATTTTGAGAGTAAAATAGTATTTATAACATTAGTATACATTACCCCTTACAATTAGTTACATAATAACCTTACATTTACTAATACTTACATAAAATTTTTCATTATCTACCCATAAATAAATAAAAAACTTAATTTGTTTAAAATTTCAGTTATATCTTTTAATATATTACATTTAAAAACTATTTAAGACTACAATTGTAACCTGTGTTTATTTTAAAAGTTTTGGTGTAAACTTTTTGCTGAACCGATATGTATTTTGTGAGGTATAACAAGTTAATGCGTAAATGTATAAGCAATATATTCTCACTAATATTGTGATCGGCTACCTGGTGAAGAAGTAAAATATAGCATCATTTGATCAAATATTGTTGATGATATGATTAGGCTAAAAAGCTAAGATAAAGGCAATGAGAGGTAACAAAGGGGTGGGGAGAAACATTATTTGCTAAACCAACATATTACGTACGGGATGAATAAGAAGTCAACAAACCGATGAATATTTTCTAAACAAAACAATAAACAATTGTAAACTTTATGGGCCAATGGGCCACAATTTAACCAAAAAAACTAGGTCATGACCCAACTAATAAGTAATAGCCATTTAACACGTATTCCATATTCCATTGTTCTGCCATGTCATGCGGTCTTGGTATGACACACTCATTCCCAAAAGCTGGAAACAAAATGATTTATTACACTTATGTTACATTTGGTAAGTTTAGGTTACGATTTTGTTAATAACTTTTTAAAAATCAAACTTATAATTCAAACTAATTGCCAACCATTATACTTTAGATCCTTGGAGTTAACCTCTTAAGGGGTCATCCTTATGGTAACGTGCCTCCACCCTATCCATGAGGATGAGGGTTCAAATCTTATAATCTTATAAAACACATATAGAGATGACTATAAAAAAAGAGTAGTTTTATCAAACTTACCAAAACTTTTTATGTCAGCTAGTGAAAAGGATCAAAAGTGTTATGACTTAACAAACAGACACAATCTTTTCGAAAAAGATGGTACCAACGCCATAATATGATCTTACCACACAGTTCATTCATGTAACTAACCAAAAAAGATATTTTCACATGTTTATCAAATAATAATGCCTTATAAGAAGGAAAGAATGCTATTAAGTATAAAATTGACATGCTTTATTAACTTTTTAACAGTTCTTATCCTACACCAATACCATCTTCAGAAAGAAAAACAATCCTATGCAAATCTGTTGGCAAAGACAAGATGTTAAAGAAAACATACATCTATACTAAAACACCTTATCCCAAATCTAATATAACATAAGAAAGAAAACAACTTAAACAAAAACATATAAATTTGACAAAAATCACCAAGATTAAGTTCAGAAAGGGACCTGTTTAAATCTGTTTATCATCTCAACAACCCATAACAGCACAGTTATAAACAAAACCACTTGAATGCTTTCTACCAATAATGTTCCATCGAGGCGGGTTCTCATCGGGCACCCAAGAATTCAACTCAATCATCCCTCCGTAGGAAACCCGTGGCCCACCAATAACAATAAGCTGATCGCCACAAGCCCGAAACGCGAGCCCCCATCCGTTCATAGAGCTCGTTCTTTCGGGCAGCCCACCCACTCTGACCCAAACATTCTGACCCTTATCATACTTTCTCACTTCTTGCTCTTCATAATAAGCTGCATACAATTCATTCTTTACAACTGCTAATAAAGGTGGCGCTTTGGCGGTTGCAGGTGCATCTTGACCACCTGCACCGGTCAACACCGGAAACATATTGGGAATCTCGGTCCAGTTACCTATTTCCAAATCATAAACTTCCCCGCAAGTCAGCTCGTTGTTATTTTCTTCGCCTACTCCACCGATAACGTAAAATTTTGAGTCCATAAACACCCCTGAACACATTTTTCTTGGTTTATTCATGTTGGGTAGTGTTACCCAAGTCCCGGTTTCTGAATTATAAAGCTCAGCTGAACTCAAGATGTTGCCAGATGGATCGCACCCACCAGCTACAATGGCTACCTCGTTAAGACTAGCGGACCCAAAGAGACATCTAGGTGTATTGGTCTTTGAACCGGGTGACCATGAGTTGGTTAAGATGCTATATTTATACACTACATGTGTGTCTATTTCTTTACCAAACACCAGCAGCTCGGTTCCTACAGCTAAAGATTCTTTATCCGAATACATAAAGCATCCGTTGCAGTCCATGGTAGGCAGGCGCATCCACCTACGGCGGATTGGGTCAAAAGCCTCCCATTCAAAAAGGTCACATGAGAAATACACCCAATGTTCTGTAATACCCATTAGTCTTCTTAGCCTATAAAGCTCACCACCACGAATTAGGGACCGGAATGTGCGGTTCAGTGAGGCGATTGAACCGTAGTCGGATCTCGAGCTGTGCAAAAGGCAGTTAATTGAGAGGTCTCGACCTAATTGATTGATCATTGAGCTGGAATCTGATAGGTGCTCTTGATTTTGGTTATCTGATTGGTTAGTTTTAGAAAGTGAAATGACTGAAATACCCGTTTGTGTATGGTTTTCAGACGGTTGCCGTGATTTTTTTGATCCCCCTGTTGTTTCTTCACCATCATCAAGACAACATTTTCCTTTTGAAAATTCGGTTGCACAAAAGGCGTTGTAAGCCGATGTGCTTTCTTGTTCACAAGCACTTGGTAATTCTCTAGAGACAAGAAAAGCAGGACCCTCTAACATGATTCCTATTTGAGATAATGATATATGTTTGGTCAAACGAATCTAATTTATGAAGGAAAAAAGGACGGTTAACAAGCTATTTATGTGTGCAAAGTAAACGAATCTATAATGTGCAGAATAAAGACCACCAAGAAGAACAAAATACCAACTTTATATTTTGTCAAGAACTGCAATATACATGGAAATTGTCACCAGTTTAACCTCTAAGTAAATATGCACAAAACAGATAGATGAATACGACAACAACGAGTTATAAAACATTATCATACCTTTTGATGTGCCATAAAACAGCATAAAAGTCTAAGTACGTTATAATGCTAGTTTGGGATAAGGATTATAAACTCCTCAAGATGGACTACTCTAAAACATATGAAATCGAGTCTGAACGATATAAGACTTCTAAGTTCTAACCCAAATGAGACCCCATAGAAACAAAATACTACATCTTTAAGTTCAACCAAACGTAAAAAGATTAGAATAGTGAATCTTTGATCAATACCCACATTAAAACCCCAAATCACAATCCAAAATACGCAACAAACGGATTCAAATTGACATTTATTATATTCAATACACAATTAAAATATAAAGACAGTATGCAGGAAGCCCTAAACTGAAAATCCAATTTGGGAATTTCTTGAATTCTTAAAAAAATGAGTTACAATGAATCTTGATACTAACTAGTAATGATCCTTCTATTACTGATAACTGAATTCAGAAATTGGGGATTAAATTAAATACAATCACTCAAAGAACAACAAAGAAGATTTGCATAAAGAACAAAATACCACTTCTTGATCATAATCTGAAACTGATGAACAGATGATATGAGCCTGTAACTACAACCCACAAAAAAGTACCCAAATTGTAATCCAAACATGGATGCTTAACTTCAATTGACATAAATTACATCAAAAAGATCAGCAGAAATCCCTAAATTCAATATCCCACATTGGGCATCCCCTTAATTTCACTATAAAACGCAATCTTACAACAAATTACTAAAACTCTACGAGCAACAAATCTTGCAACCCAATCAAAAATTAATAAAACCTAAGATCGTGCAAACCCAACAATAAAAACCCACAGAAAGCAGATAGAACAGATAGAAAGCTTACAGCTTGTCACAGAGCAGAGAGCTTAGTTGAAGTTTCTTGATTATAAAGACGTAGATAGATATATATAAGTGCATATACACACACATATGAGATGAAATTCAACTGCAAAATTACTTTTGTTCTTCTATTCTGGAAGTGAGGCTTCCTCAGCCCTCGCTCCCCGAGTTTTGATTCACTTTTTTTCTGTAAATATTATTATTTTGAAAGTATTGCAATTTCCTGTAATTTTCGTGAGTGTTTGAGGGTTGGAAAGGGGAGTATTTATAATACTATAGTCATGTGTTTTGATGAAATTTTTTTTAATAAAAAATATTTATTAATTTATAATTTTTATAAAAAGGTTTTATAAATATATTTAGATTAACTTATAAAATAAAAAATTATATAAGAATATAAAAGATATACTTTTAAAAATAAGAATAGTTAACAGAAACTAGTAGAGAAGTATGATAGAAAATTAAACTAAAATAAGTTTACAAAAGTTAATATAACACATTCATTACTTTTCAAAATCTTATTTTTATCCTATATGAAAAACAGTATAAAATTAATAAGTTAAAAATTGATTGAAAATAAACAATCTAAAACATTATGATAATATAAAGGTAATTTTAATAAACTAGAAATAGATAAATAGGTTTAGACTACCACTTGTTTTTAATATTCACTGAATTTGCACGATACGGTTTTTAATTTTATTTTAATTGTATTTGGATTCTGTTGTAACGGTTGTTAAAAAAATATGTAAAGACATTCTATTTTCATCATAAAGTGAAGAAGTATTATATTAGGTTTTTACCGGCTTAATGGTCTATTGTTAAAGGTTTAGTGTTTCGTTATTTATATTAAAGAAAATAGTAAGTGGTATACGACATAATATTATGACTAAATTACAGACCATCAACGGATGGATGTTATATGTATTATATCTAAAAATTTTATTTCACTTTGAATTAAGAGTTACATAATTGTTGATAAATGTTTAATATCATGTCATAACTTTTTTTCTTTCTAAAGAGTAAACACTTCATAAATCATAATGTAAGGGACGGGGTTCCCAACTTATTTACTTTGATTTTTGTCTCTACAACAAAGAATGGTGTAACAACTCTAACTCCCTCTTTATCTGGCAATGATAAAATACCTTCTTTTTTCCTAAGGGTGATTTCTAGGGTTGAAACCTCATATTTGATAAAATACATATATCATTAGTTCATTACATAAACTTATTCTTAATTTCTTTCATAATAAATCCTTTCTAGGGGAGTCAAAATTTAAACTTCACCCCATCATATAATCTTTAATGAGGCATTAGTCTTTCACTCCTGTTCTACCTCCACATAGTATCATATGATCCTTCGTATCACCATAATTGAAGCAATGAAATACTGGTTTCAGCCATCGGATCGGAAACTAGATCATAGTAACAAGTATATCTAACATATATGTCACATGCATCTTTTAATGCATATAGTATATAATCTATGATATGTAATATGCATAGCTATTTTGAAAGCAATACCCCACCAATGACCTTTAAAAAGGTTTGTGGCAAGTTGCAACTAGCAATTATAAAATAAAAGTTGTTTATAATGTAAAGGGTTGCAAAGTATAATATAATACATTAACAAATAGATGTCGTTTTTATATATGGATATTTAGTTGGGTAGCCTTTATAGGCGATTAGAAAAGTAGGAATATTTGTGTTAGCACTTGGTGGCTTAAAGCACCATATACTAGACCTTTTCTCTGTGATATCACCACTGTGTTAGATTCCCTCTATTCATTATTGGCACATCATTGTGACTTTACCTAGCATAAATTATGCGGTTTGTCCTCGTACTTTAGCTGCAATATGCAACATTAACCACACGTATATAGCTTTCTGTTTATGTCTTTGTCTTTTTAAGATACTAAACCGGGTAAAAACAACTTATGAAAATGGGATAAATTCGTAGCATGGATTGATGGAACATTTGAATCAATAGTTCATAATTTTTTAATTTTACATTTGTTACACATAAATACACATGTTAATGTATAAAAAGACTCCAAAAACTAGTTTTCCCATATATTAAGATTCTAATTTTAGGTTATGCGTGGGTAATGAGTTTACACACGTGTAGATTGTGCATATAAACAAACTTTATTCGATTCTTTGTTTTAATTTATAAAGAGGTGAATAAAAATTAATGTTATCATTTTTTTATTTTGTTTTTTTTTTAAATTAACATGATGAATGATTCATTTTCTTCTTGATGTCCTCGTAATTAAACAACATTAGATATTCTGCATAAAACTTTGTCACATATATCTATATATAATACATTTTCGATCTTCACAAGTATTTCATGATAACCATAATCTAGATCTTACCATCAAGTATTTAGTATGAAACACTTACTCCCTCAATTTATATATAAAACTAATATCCCACGATATTAATAGTTAAGTGAATGGAGAGATCGTATCTAATGCAACATTCCACTACTGCAAATTTTGGTAAATGATATTAGATTTCCAAAAAATTGCACACACAAAAATATAATAGAGCATATTTCAGGAATCAACTTGGTGAAATAACAATAAAACATAGGAAACCTTACTTCACCACACAAGCATTTCATCACTTAGTCCGCTTTAAATAACCAATTTTTAAAGAAGAAAGAAAACTCTAGAGGAACAAACTAGCTAGCTTATAGATTCTCTCACTCCATACCCATAGAAATTAAGGCTTGAAAACAAAATATCATCACTTAGGCAATGAAAATAGTAGACATCCACCGAGAGGCAAAATATCTACTAATCTACACACTTGTGTAGGGCAAAGATTCACTACTAAAGTTGATAGTGACTTCTTTAGCACTAATGAATCATATGATACTGATATTGTTAGCATGTACGACCTTATAGGTTTTTAAGGCATTAGTATTAATGTAGTGTGATATGATTATTACCATAAAATGACAATCTTTACCATATATATGCAAGATATGTATAACAAGATAAGTGGTGAGTGTGTATGCAAAACATACCATAAGTTGTGTCTAGTAACATATTACTGCTGCGTGGTATCCAAGATCGAAAGGGGTACATAAGGATTAAAGGGGGAATGAAGGATGTATCCTAAGTGCTTATATGTGAAATGATTTGAAACTAACGTAATAATCAAACTAAAGTTGATAGCAGCTTTTTAACCTTAATGAGTTGTATGATCTTGTTAACATTAACGACCTTGATATGTTTTAAGGTGCATGTTGGCATTAATGTAGTGTAAAGTGATTATGACCATACACTGATATTCTTCTGTTTATGCAAGACATATCCAGGTGGTGAACGATCTTTTGTTTATGCAAGATATATTGTAAGTTGTATCTAGTAACATATTATTACTACATGATTTGGAAGAAAAGTTTGTTATCTGCATCATAATGAATATGACTTGTTAAACAATCCATATTATAAAACTTGAATTATAATACCATTTCTGATGAAAGGGGATGAATGTCATCCCTCTTCTCCATGTTGGCATGTCTACCTTTTTTCTTCACTCTACTCACAAACACGTCTCCCTCTTATTCCTCTCTCACGTTCTCAATCTGTGGTCACGAGTTTTTTTCTTGTTCTCCCTTCTGTTCACATCCTTCACATCTAATCACCCCTCATCCTCATCTTCCACCTTTGCTCGACCTCTATATATTAATGACCTCGTGGAAATCACAATTGGAGCTCATCTAAGGCTCTAACTTTATCATTTGTTGTGAATCCCATTGAACCAAATACATACATTGGACTATGAGAATCATACTATTAGACATATATAATACTATGAATTTTAATTGATTCAACATATATTGGTCGGAGTTTAAATGTATGAATGTAACTCGAGTCCCACTTAAAAATCATAATATTCATGTTCACCGGTCAGTGGATCAAACCTTACATGAGCCCAAACACAACATAAACTTGAATAGATACATGAATAAGACACAAGTTCTCACATGTTGATATACACCTCATGATCCATTTAACCAAAAACTTCTATTTTACTGGATTTTTATATCAGTTAATACTCTATAGTTATAAGTTTACAACAAAACTTACACAAATATAAAAAATAAGATAAGCGTTACAACGTATATTAATCCATATAATTTGAAAATCTATATACTCTTAGAAACGTGTGAGATTATCTAAATAAGATATATGTAATGTATATACATCCATATTTGAATAACGATATTCATATGGTATTCAAAATATTTTCCTTATGTCTACTCTCATAAGATAGTGATTTATTATACTAACCAAAACTACCATTCTCATAACCTAGTTTCTAAACCCTTTTTTTAATGGTAGGAAATTGAATGGCCCAAATTTTAATATTTTTGAAATTAAGTTGTTCTTTTTAAAACGGTTAAATTACACACGTGTTCTATTAATTTTTCATGTGGTTGCCATTGAGTCCATTTTGCTTTTTAAATAAAAAACTGATTATTACGAATTTGATGAAAGTATATGTATAATATGTATCATCCGACTTGTAATATAAATAGCATACACCGACCGAGTGGACGCGTGTCCATCAGCAAGGCCACCGTCACCTTCATCAAAACCGTAAAAGAGAGAAATTGCTCATAATATTAACATTAACATTAACATTAACATTATATATATATGATGATCAACAACAAGAAACCAAGTGTTTCTGCAGGATCCCCTTTCTGATATTAATCTCGTGTTCGCATTTTGCTCAAGTTTCTCTCAACTTCTTTCATTCAACTCAAAATTCCAATGGGTATCTGCTTCACAACGAGAAGAAATCACTGTCACCATGATCAACCCCACGATCACCCTGGTAATCTTTCCTGATGCATGCCATCTGTCGTTAATTAAGTTCGATCGGGTTGCATTACGATGATCTGCGAGTCTTGATCGATGTTATATACAGTTAAATACTAGTAATTAAGGGGTTTAAGAGATAAGATGATAAAGTGCTTCCTTTTTGTTTAATGACTGTGATTAACTTCTTATTTGGTGGTTTTAGATTCTTATTAAATTACTTGTTGTTAATGTTTCCCTAAAAGACCATCAGGGTTTGACTCTAATCTTTCTTCTTTTTTTGACTCTAATTATATCTGAAATTTTCATGCTGTTTGTGAACACTTGATCAGTGGTCAATTAAGATGTAGTCAAAATTTGTAAGAAACTTAATTGTTTTTTATGAAGGTTTTGCGGCCGGTTTTCATAAAGATTTACTTGAACAATCTTCACTTGGATAGTACCATCTTATATCCGTTTGTGTTAAGATCACACACACACACTTTAATTACATGATTACCGGCTTTAGTTCTCATTTATTAACAAGAAATTCTTTTAAATTGTCTTGTGAACAGTTTCAATTCTGATCTTGTGGGATGATTATGGTTAATTCTCAGTCATTATATATGCATTAATTGCATACATTTAGGTTTTTGTGTACATACATTCATACATTAGATGGAGTAGGCACTTAAAGCAATGTTGTTTAAACATGTATCTTGAAAGAATTCACTGAACTATAGATCGAAAAGAAGTGTTTCGCATATGATCATAACTTCCACTTCTATATATTAAGGTTTTATGGGGCTTATAGTAGTTAATTGTTTTATATTAGAAGGGCCAGATGATACTAACAGAAGCAGTTGCAAGAAACTAGCTACATACCCTTCACCTCTACCACCACAACAAAGCTCTAGCGACGCTCAAAATCTACCGATTTCAGTTCCAGGGCATGCGAACAAGACGATCTTCTCGCCACATTTGAAAGTGTTTGCATTTTATGAGCTTTTAATTGCTACTCGATATTTTTGTCCTGATGATCTTCTAGGAGAAGGTGGTTTTGGCCATGTTTATAAAGGATGGCTCCACAAAGACACCCTTATACCAGCACAACCTGGACCAAAAATGGTTGTTGCAGTCAAGGTACTTAATACCACAGGTATTCAAGGCCATAAGCAGTGGATGGTATGTGTTTATCTTAATACTATACTAGTATAATTAATTCTTTATTTGTCGTATAGTAGCTGTTCTAAGTTAAAGTTGTATCTAATTTTCAGTCGGAAATTACTTATCTTGGTCGGCTTCATCATCCAAATCTAGTAAAACTTATTGGGTTTTGTTGCGAAAGTGAAAGTAGGGTGTTGGTATATGAATTCATGCCTCAAGGCAGCTTAGCGGATCATCTTTTTAAGCGTGTGTCTAAGTTTTATTCCTTATGTACATCTTCTAAGTCATATATATGCATGCATCTTTCGCTTTTCGTCTCATTTTTTTCTGTTTATATCCTTTTGTCCATGTATCTATGTCCCATATCAGCGTGTGAAGAGCCTCTTGTGTGGGCACTAAGGATCAAAGTGGCAGTGGAGGCTGCACAAGGGCTCGCTTTCTTGCATGCTTCTGAACCAAAAGTTATATACCGCGATTTTAAATCTTCTAACATCCTGCTGGATATGGTATATATACGCGATCATCAATTCACATATTCACCAATGTTATCATGGTCTAGTTTCATATATAGTCGATTTACTTTTTGCTTTTTTAGGACTATAACGCAAAGCTCTCAGACTTTGGTTTGGCGAAAGATGGTCCAATGGGTGATCTGACTCATGTAACAACTCAAGTCATGGGGACAGAAGGCTACACAGCCCCAGAATATATGGCTACAGGTTCATTTCAATTCATTCCCTCTTGGTTATCAAGAAATTAGTTGATAGTTATATACCTTTTTGGTAGTGGTCAATCAGTTATTTTAACACGTGTATGAAATAATATTGTCACCTATGCGAACAGGTAGACTTACAACAAAATGTGACGTATATAGCTTTGGAGTAGTGTTGTTGGAACTCATTGCAGGGCGACGTGTCATTGATGATAAACGGTGTGGTGAAGAGTGTAACTTACTGGAATGGGTAAGGACCCAACTAAGTGAAGCCAAGAAAATATATAGGGTCATGGACATGAAGCTAGAAGGGCAATACTCGCGGAAGGAGGCTTATGTAGTTGCAAGTCTCGCCTTACAATGTTGTCATCCAGAGGCCAAGTATCGGCCCCACATGTCGTATGCACTATCCATTCTAGAAAATGTGTGTTCTTCTAGGGCGAACCGTCAGCACGAGATGTCGAGTTCAACGTCAAGAGTCACTGGATGTGGTCCCAACATTGGTAGTCATGGATGTCACCTTTGATGCTTTGATCATGGATAATGTTTCAAGGTGTTGATTAGTGAGACCATATACAATAAATAGAGTTTAATGATGGATGAAATATTAGCCAACCTTACCCTATATATAATAAACTTGAGATATGTTTAGACAATCTAATTCGTAGTTTTACTTATTTGGTAATTTTTGGCTTTTTTTCTTATATAGCTTTCTTAGACCGCACCAAAAAGTTACTAATTTGTTAACCAAGAGTGCTTTTTAATTATACAATTTTCCTCTGAACGGTTGCAAATATATTAAAAGACTACTAGTAAGAAATTAACCGGTAAAAATACAAAACTTACAAATATAACATGGATTTTTGAGCCACTCATTCCAAGTTAGAATACATTTACGATTCCTATTCACGAACCAAAAAAACCAGTAATACGTGATGCCATCAATGGCAGACACTTTTCATATGGAATTTCTGCCAAATATAATGTCACTTCTAAGCTTCCATATAATCCATCACGTACGTCACAAAGAAGACAGCCTCTATTAGCTCCTTTTTTAGCGTAAAATGAGAACCAACCATCCAATCAATGATCGAAGCTGGAGACCGTACAAAGGAAGAGCAAAATCTAAACAAATAAAGATATATAGAATAGAATGATTGTTACATCCATCTTGCATTCTTGCTTGTTAACAAATCTATACATTTTATTTTATTAAATAGAATGAAAACTTTTATTTTATATCAATATGAACAATGATCCTTATCCCAACTTATAATTAGAGTTGTGTTAGTGAGTTTTCTCAGTATTATATGGTTGGGGGTGCGGCCCCCGGCTAGAAAACGAATAGATAGACCCGATTGATTAAGATAACACATATTATCTGAAGCATGTGTACTTAAAAAAATACATTGTAAACAATGTGTATATTTGTTCATCTTAATGAGTCCTTATTACTATAAGAAATACTTTGACCAAAAATAGGTTAACTAGATCTTTAAGTTCACATGATAATCCACATTATCAATATGGATCCTATCTTACCATAAAGACATAATGTTTGTGTATATATATTACAGAATCACAAATATTCAGGTTAAGTTATCGGCAAACTCCATAGAATCAATCAAGTAAAACATAATGCTCGAGTATGATTCATTATACTGCGGTCGTTTATTCTCCATGAGAATGACGATGGAGTTTACAACCCTTAATCACTCTGATGGTCGTTCGCGTACCATCAGAAGCGTTAAGGAGTTGTTTGTTCCTGCAGATGAAGATAAGGGAGTCAAGAGGAAAGCATGGGACTTGATCTGCGACGAGTTAACCCGCATGGGGTCACCGGAATCTGCAATTGGAGAGGCGATCCTGCAGCTCACTTGCTGTGCACTGCAGATGGTGAGAGATCATGCCAATATATCGCGGTCTGTGCTTGCGATAGAAGTGGTTATTACTTGTGTTGTGGAAAAAGATGACGTGGAGGTGGCGGTACGTGGCGGTCGCGGCCTAGGTGTGTCTGGTGTGCATGGTGGAGAAGCATGACTTGTATGTGAACTGTGTTGTGTAATGTGTTACATATAACCTAGCTAGCTTCCTTGTCAAATTAGTTAGATGTATAAGATGAATTAGAATTAAGCAGATCATTAGATCATGGTGCAAAACTATTTATGGTAAATTGTATCACAATACAAAATTCTCTTACTATAATATCAATTTGACCCGACTAATACTTTGACGAATTAATTAAATAAACATAAAATGGTAAGTTTTAGGGTACTCGAGCCACTCTCGGATAGCCACGTTGGGTACATTATCTCCATCAGCAACACCACCGCCGCATCTTTAGTTTGTCGAATCGGATTCAACAACCCGAGCACAATACCAATTTTTTGAGCGTTTGTCAAACGGTCCATTTTTTGAGCGTTTGTCAAACGGTCAATGGACCGTTACTTTCAAAAGTACATTTCCATTATATAGGAATGTTTTTTTTTTCATTTTAATTTGACACTCAGTTATGATTTATTTAAGACTATCTTTTTATACATATAAAGTTTGATGTTTAAAACTGCATTTCTAATAAACTTACTTTTATTGACGTTACAACGCAAGTTTTTTTCATATATAAGCTTTGGGATATTGTCAATGCATTCACTATAACACATGAATATACGGCTTTCAATTAAAGTTGGGGTTAAATAGCTGCTGTAAAAACAACAAACAAATCACACCAAACACAAACACAATCATCCATCTTGAACCACATTTTGGTTTCAATATCATAACCTCCGCAACCGATCACCACCACATCACCGTCGCCACTCAGCCTGGTTCACCTTCACCATAACTACATAAAAAACACATCATATCATCACAAAAATCATCAAAATGCATCAAACATCAGAAAACCCTAGACAAATTACACTATGGCCATGTTTGGCAAAAATAAAAAAAGTAACTTTTTGAATTTTGGAGAGGTAAAAAGACCAAAATGCCCCTCCAAAAAAATTAAAACATTAAAATTTTTAACTTTTTAACTTTTTTGGAGGGTATTTTGATCTTTTTACCCCTCCAAAAAATCAAAAAGTAACTTATTTATTTTTGTCAAACACCCACTATGTTTTTTAGAAAAAGGTATTTTTTGAAGTGTAAAGTGGTTTAATTCAAGGTATTATTTTTAGGCTTTTTATATTTTTAGATGTTTAGCTATCACAACTAGCGGAATTCGAGTTTTGTACCACTTCCGCTAGTTGAGATTACGAAAGTGTACATGTCACGGAGGTAAGGTAGTTTCGATAGTTAAGATGACGAAACTTTTAAAAACATAAAAACCTTAAAAAACTTCAAAAAACACTTATTAAAAAAATAAAAATTACTCACCATTACCATCTCTCGACAACCGCAGAGATCCATTATCATTCTTAAACTTCCCACTTGTTTTCGCCATTAAAACACTACCATTCGTCAAAGAAGACAGTGAATGTCTTCGACTCAAAGCATTTGTGTCTTCAACCCCTTCTTGTCTTCTTACTTTAGCTTTTGCAGACACCGTCGCCGCCATGTATCCCGGCACCGACCGCCGCTTCATCTCCGATGATTCATTGTTCTCCGACGACTCCTGTTTCACCGGAACACACACCAATCTTTTCGATTTCTTCCTTTCATTAACGTTGTCATCTTCGAGTTTCTCAGGCTCTGTTATTATCATCTTCTCGACGAAATCATTTGTGCTTTGTATAACAGAGCTGCTAACTTTTCTTAAATTGCGTTTGATCCTCTCGAGAACAAGTTCGGGATGCTCTTCGATGCAATTCACATGTTCGATTGAAGAAATCTTTTTTACATGTCGTATGGGCTTATCGAATTCATAAGCGATTGTTTCCACATTTGGTAGTGATGATCTACGGGTGTGTGGCTTTCGCGGTTTTGACGGTTTGTTGGATGTTGGTTTTAGGGGAAGATGCCAACACTTGGATGCAGACCATCGCTCCAGCCAGCTTGAAACTGAATTTGGTTCGTTCGGATCGTATTCGAAGTGCAGTGGCATTGGTGCAGGAGATGAAGCAAGAATCTGAAGCAAGAAATGCGACTATGTGATGATTGATATATGAAGACATTCATATGTTTACAAGTATGGATTATTGCAGGAATACCTTTTTAGCGAAATTGTTTGTTGATTGCTTTATTAGTTGCATAGATGTGTGGACTCCAACAGAAGGCATGATCTTCAGATATGTAAATTACAAAGGAAGTAAATTTATAATCAGAATCAAGATGATTACTTTAATGGTAAATTGGAAAGAACAGATTTTGATAACTTACCGTTTGGTTTAACCAATTGCATATCTTTCCCACTTGAACTCCAATGTTGGAATTTCGAGTTTTTCTACCACGAACAAGTGCTTGAAACTTGACAATCTGGATCATACAGTAAAGAGTTGAAACAGCTTGTCGCCTCACCAAATGCCCACGAATCAGTGCTTGCAATCTTATAACGCCTTTTAGGGTCTTAAGTTTCCGACGAGCCTGAAAGAAAGGAAAATGCATCTTCAAGAAAGTGCGACTAAAATGTAAAACCACATACTAGTTGCCACCAACAGTGTCAAGATTAACAGACTGAAGCATAAGGAAGTTACCACATAGCCCCTTAAAGCAGCCTGCAAATCTATAGCAGCTTGTTCTTCTCTAATTCTATCAGAATCGTTTTGTGAGTCTGTAGCAGCTTGTTCTTCTATGATTCTATCAGAATTGTTTTGCGAGTCTATAGCAGCCTGTTCGTCTTTGATTCTATCGGGATCATTGAGTGCATCTAGTTTTGTTGTAGCTGCTATGCATTCATCATCTTGTGATTTATCAGGCTGTATATTCTTCTCTATCCTTAGTTCAGTCCTTTGATCTAGGGACACTGGCATTTCTCTGTCTTTTTTCTTCAGTTACATCAAGAAACTAAAAGTTAGAGGATTTTGTGCAGTTTCAGCTTGAAATGCTTTCTTATGTGGCTTTTTAATGTTCATAAAAGCTTCATCCTTGGTAGGCAAACAACAATGAAGTATGGCAACATATATGAACTGATAGTATTAACTTACTTTTACCTCATCATTTGGTTTAGAACTTTTTGATCTTGATGATCTCTTCCCAAATATAAGAGTTTTTACCCATCTTCCTGGTGATTTGCCCATTGCTACACGTTCGAGATTCAGACCACAAAAGAAGCTCAAGTCTTCAATTCGTTCTGAAAGGCAGAGTAATCCAAGTTTTGTTGGATGTATGTTAAAACATTTTGTGGTGTTATACATTCATATGATCAAGAACTGATATGTTATGTTCAGAAAACAAAATGCACTATAACGAATCAATCTTCCACCAAATTGAAAATTGCGAGTAAGTTTGTGTGGTATTATTCACTAAATATGATCATGAATTGATATATTATTATCTTGTTTATCAGAAAACAAAATGCACTAAAATGAATCAATCTTCCACCAAAATTAAATGCATTAAAAGGACAACCTGTTGGCAGATTGTTCTTAATTCATATCAGTTAACCTTCCTCGATCAGTGGGATGTTGATTAGCCAGTAAATTGTTGTACCTGATCAACCCCTTTGCCCTTCAAAACTCCAGCAAGTACATGGGTTTTTTTCGTTTGAAAATTCTTATAAACGATCGATATGAACTTGAGGCAGAAAGTATGAAAGAAACAATATACGTAGCATTGCATTTGTGAACAAACGCTTGAATTGGAAGGCAATGTATAGCACGTGACAGCGTAAGAATGTGTGTTTACTGAACAACGGAATAATGAGGTGGGAGAAAACTGTTAAAGAGAGGGAGTGGTGGGACCGTTGTTTGATAGCCGTTGATATAAATACGTGGTGATGAGGGATTGTGATCGGACGGATGAGAAGAAGAGTGGGGTTGTAGGTAACCGTAGAGTAGCTTTGGAGTGAGAGTAAATATTTGAGTCGGTCGGAAGGGAAGGAAAGACATCATGGCCCACTTTGTCATATTCCTACCACATTAATGTCTTTCACAAGCTGTTTTTTTTACACTATATATGATTTAATGATTTAATTTTGAAAGATAACTGTTACTTTAATTTAAAATTTTTATTTATTTTCTAGTTAATATCGCACCTTCAACCCGATCAGAAAAAAGATCATAATTAAGAAAATGTTAGATACCGGTATCAACAAGCTTTGATTCACTTAAAAAAATTACAAGAACAACCTTATTCGAGAGGTCAAATTCCTATACTAGAACACTAACAAACATAATTAACCAGACTCTACTTCTAAGATGTAGGTACACTAATATTTAAACTAAACATTAGCGGGAACGATTAACGCACTCCCTAATCTGATGAACTTTTGTGTGTTTTCCCTCATCCTTATTTTCCTCCGCTTCGTTTCGTGTTATCTAGCAGCAAATGGGTCGAACCCACTGCTTGGGTTCGTATCAAAAAACCACATGACTCAACTCTGAGCAGTCTTGCTCAAAGTGAGACTCTAATCCAAGATCTCCCCATGATATCAGACTTGTATTTATATATTTGTTTTTCAGCTAGGATCGCAACCTCTAATTTTTAGGAAAAAAACCTACGACTGAGAAAATTTCTTGCTTAGCCTATACCATTTTCATTTTGAACAAGAATTGAACTCACGACCTCCCGTTTGGGAAGACATGGGGTTATCACTAAGTAAGAAGACCTTGTGGTTTTCACAAATATGATTAGGAGATGGTTTTTCTTAAACGTAAACATATTACTCTTAAACATTATAAACTACTATAAAAAGGCATTCCTCTACTGCTATATTACAAACTAAATGGTGATTCTAGTGGACGAGGTTGTAGTCGGGCTCCTGACCCGTGTTGGGTTCACGAGAACAATGCCGCCACCTAGTTGGGTGGCCGCTTAAGATATTATTGATTTTACGTAATTTAGGTATGTGTTCCGACGCTTTCTTAACTGTTATAGTTTTGATAAATTTGATTTCAGATTAAAAAAATAGACCTAGAGCTTGAAGATGAGGAATAATAGTTGGAGAAAAAAAAACAAACCCAATTTATGTAAAAGAAACTTGTTTGGACTAAATATGTATATTCTAAACCATCGGGACCGAACCTTAACAGTTTCAAATAAGCAGAGGACCAAAACCGTAACCTTTTTCTTTCAAACAATTCAGAATCAAACCGACGAGCGTCCAACGTTAAAATTATTCAAGTTTCAAACGCAACATTTCCCGCCCATCACACCCACCTTCTTTATTAGCCCTAATAATTTCTCCCCCAATTCATCCAATTTCTACTTCAAAACACATCTTCTTCACTGCAATCATCACAACTTCTGTCATGGAGGACGCTCTCAAAGATCAAACATCTGTCTCAGGTAATCAATTTTACACCTTTAGTCTTCTTTCATTCTCTCACACGAGTGTATAATTAGATATAGTGGCTTTGTTTGTAAAAAGTAATGATTTTGTTCTTGAAGGAAACAAAGGGGGCAAACCCTCGAAGCTTCTTAGGTATCCTCTCAGATCGGCCTCAAAACCCAAGGATGATAAGCTTTCGGCTTCTTCAAAATCGATTGCTTCTGCCTCAAGAAGGTTTGTGCTTTTAATGCCGTTGTTTTTGTTGAATTTACGTGAATTTGATCAATTTTGCTTTATTGTGGGTTGAATTCTTGTTTTCTAAGATTCTGTTGACTATATCTGAGATGATTTTTGGTCTATGTTAATTTGGTCGACTGAAATTATGCCAATTTGGGCTAATAATCTGCATGTCATCTGACTGAAAAATGTTTCAAATTTGTAATTATTGATTAATTAATTCTACGTGTATAGTTTTGATTTGATTTTGCATCATGTACCAAGTTGTTTTAGACTCCAATTCTAAGTTAAATGCATCTTTTTGATGAAATTGTGTTATAAAATAACAGGGGAAAGCCTACATCAAGTGTGAGTCAAAGTGTTGATATTCTTCAGATGTCTACCAAAGAGAAATCTGCTAAACCTCCTAGGAGGCTGTCAATCCCCAGCAAGCAAATTGTCAGTCCTGCCCCTAAATCAGCTGGCTACATCACTCCCATATCAGAAGCTAGGGCAAATAGGGGTAGCAACATCAAGGGCAAAAGTGTCACACCAGGTTCAGATGTTTCAAGATCATTAAACAGAAAGAAGTTCACTGTTTTGTCTTCCGCATCATATTGGCTCTCTCACATTAAGCTGTCTGAAGCTGCTGGAAAACATCAATTGTCACTTGGGTTTTTCAAGCTAGCCCTTGATGCTGAATGTGAGGTAAAAAAGCACTATTTTTATTAAGAAAGTTATAATTTTTGTTTACATTTGGTTAGTTGTTTATTAATTGTATTAAAATATTTAATTCTAGAATGTTCAACTGTTGAAAGATGAGCTAAAGTCTTACGCTTGCCGCCACAATCTTCTTGATCTTGGAGAGTCTGCAAAAGAGGTGTTTGAGGGCTATGGTATACCAGAAAGCATTGAGCAACTACAAGTTTCTGAAATTTGTACTCACATGCCAGAAGATGATGATGAATCAGCACATAGTTTGTCTTCTGCTACTGGAGTTTCAAAACTTAAACCAAAATCCTTAAACAACAGTGCCAGCTCAGCAGCAAAAGCTTCAGTCAAAGAAACTACACAAAAGAGTAATACTGTATCTAGAACTAAAGCTCCAATGAACAAGAAGATGGAAAAGAACTGCAAGAAGACAATCAAACAAGAATCCAACAAAGAGAAACAGAAGGTTAAGACAGAGGGAATGAAACCTGCTAATGAAAAAGGTAACTTGAACCATTGGTATATATCATAGTGTCATTGAATAACTCTTATGTTATGAAATTAATGGTATTTCATTTGGCAGCTCAATTGGACACCTCTCCTAAGGAGGAAGTGATAGAAGAAAACAAAGAGAATATGGTAAGAGAGTCATTGACAACTTGATTGTGTCTATTTAAATAAGAAGTTTCCTTGTATTACTCTACAAATAGTTTTTGCTCATTTGTGTATCATATTGTAGGATGCCCCTCCCAAGATGGAAGAGATTAGCTTGGAAGCTTGAAGATTGCTATATATGAATATGAAGCTTGCTTGAAGATAAATAGATGTTTAAAGTTTTTACCTTGTTTGGTTATGTCTTCAATGTTTTACTGGAGGCTTTTCCTCTGTATAGATTGATAGTAGGTGTGGTGTGCAAATTCATAACTATGGATTTCCTGTTTTATTTGTTGTGTTTTTGGTTTGATTAATCAGTTGTATGTTGCAAAGTTGGAATTCATAATATACTTGTCTTAAATTTCTCCACTTGTGAAGATTGGTTATATCTTAAATGGCTTTCTTGAGACAAATGTAAGGTTTGCTTTTTCCCACACTCTATTTTACAAGCGGGATGCTGTTTAGTATGTTTGTTTGTATGATCTTCATTCCTCATTAGTAAGTCATGGTCAGTTTTTTTGGCTAGAAATCACCTTTTATAAACATGTGTCAATAATTTACTTCTGCTTTAAGACTAGTTTTGAAAGAAATAAATAAATAATTGTAGTAGTTGTACATAACTGTTTGGGAAGAGTAGCTTTAATTGTGGCTAAAAAATGTAAAATATGACCCCACATAAAGAACTTTAAGCATTTCTCACCTATGCAAACCTAAAATGACTTTTATCTATAAAAATGATCTGTAAACAATATTTAGAGTTTTGAATTACTTTAAGCAGCAAAGACAGAACAAGGAAAGAGGAATAACAAGTATTAAAAACACTCATGAATTTATGACTCAAATCATGGGTTTAACATCTGCCCTAGAACCACTATTTGGACCTTCAGTTGGCTCAGCTACATAGATAAAATAAAAGACCAACAGTCATCATACATTAATGTTAAATTAAATCGAACATGAGTTGCCTTGTATAGTGCAGCTTAAGTAGAAGGCGGGATTTGCCAATTGTGTGGGACTGGACCAACATCATAAATAACTTCTCTATGACAAGACCACACCAATTTTATTGCTTCAGGAGTCCCTATTCCTGCTCCTCTGGGATCTCCAGCAGGTCCAAACCTGTAAATACGACTTAGAAATTCAATAAACGAAGAAAAGAAAAAAAAGAACAAAAAGCATATATTTACCCACCAATGATTCTGCGGTGCCCCTGTAGTTCTTGCTCTAAGTCCAACATAAGTAGTTCCATTAACAGTTTTCCCCACAATATCCTGAAAATGATTTGCATCCCAAAATGAATAATAAATATTGTTTATAAGAGCATAACAACTGCAGTGGATATACCTGGATAAACAAGGGATCACTAGAGACAACAGCAGCAGTTAAATGTGCATGCATCTTTTCAAGAGCATTCAGCACCATTGGGATTTGGTTGTCTTTGTATTCAGTGATAATCTAAACAATGACGAGAATATTTTAAAAAATATATAATTAAAACATACCAAGTTGCTTAAATATGACATTTGAAACAGTGAAGCCACGTCACCTGAAACGGCCCAAATATTTCTTTGGTAACAAGCTCATAATTTTCAGGTTTTAGTATTTGTTCAAGTGGAACAAATACAGCTGTGGGTTTAATAGCACCATATATTTTAGGAATTGAATGATTTTCCAACTCTTCACCACCCCATAATAGTTTTGATCCTGGAATTTTAAGCAAATTGTTCTTGTGGTCTAGCATTGCTTCTGTTGTAACCTAAAAAGTAACAATCAGTTGAAAATAATAATCTTATTGTCTGAAATTTTAAAACTTAAAGTTGCATTATTTGATAACTTACTGTAAGAACTGGGCCAATTGTTAAATTATCAAGCTTCCTTCTCGAAGCAAGGTAACTCAAGTGACTCATGAGTGAGGTATTATTCCAGTTCTGCATGTAACGAGAGTATGAAAAAGTAAAATAATAATTAATGAAATTATGAAAAGCATTAAAATGTATGCAGGATGCTAATGATATAAGTGAAGCAACAAACCTCGTGAACGAATAACAACGACTGTGCTGAGCATTTCTGACCACTACATGCATATGCATCTTGATCACAGACCCATGATACATAATCTACCTGTCAATAATGACACCTCAGTAATTTAATTCAGATTGCAAATTCATAAAGTTTGAAGATTTTATAGTCCAAAGGATAAAGTAGTGTAACCTCATGAACATCAGGGCCAAGAATTTTCCAGTCAAAGCCTGCATCTTCTAATTTAACTCGGCCGTTTAGATCATAAGCCAACTTATCTGCTATTCTTGAGCTACCCGTAAAAAGGGTCATTCGTGGATTTGCCTGATTATGAAATTAGAATATTTAAAAAGCATGAAATTGAATATTTATTTACTAAAAAATGTTATCAGTGAAGAAACCGACCTCTAGCAGCAGTTTGTTCATTGTCATTCCATCAGAATTAATAAAGTCAACATCCTCAACAGGCATCCCACAAGCATGGAGTAACCTAAGCATTTGTTCCATAACAATGCAAACCTATAAAGATGTTTAACTTTTTTTTAATAATTAATGTCTATAAACATTAGTTATTTCATCTGTACTTGGGTGCCTTACAAACTCACTTTGCTATCAACTTTAAGGACCGGTTTATTGCCCATGTAAAGAGCTCCCATCAGCTGGAGTACAGGAATCTCTAGAGGAAAATTGAATGGTGTGATTAACGCCACCTACAATTACAAAACATAATAAGCATAAATATTTATATTAAATAGTTAATTAACAATGAATTAAAAGAAATAATACAGGTGACAGGTGTCTTACAGGGCCATAAGGCCAACGGAAACCATGACTTTGTTGCCCAAGATGATTCCCAGGTACTCCAAACGATCTTGCCAGGAAACGCACCTATTAGACAAAAAAAACTGATATTAGTAGAAATGCAGCGAATTAACTAATGGAAAAGACATAAAAAAATACCTGATCACCAGAAAAGTTTTCTAAAAACTTTCCAGTAACATAAACTTCACCAAGAGCCTGCTGGTAACTCTTTGGTGAGACCCTTTGTATTAACTTAGCAAAGAAATCAGAAACCTATGAATAATATAAATATAGGTTAAAATCTCAAAAAAAAAAAAAGAAATAAAAAACACACGAGCAAACTTTTACTTTTCTTAATATATACCTCAGGCAGGGAAAACATATAGCCTGCTTTTGCGGATACATCTCCATAGAGAAGGTATCTATAAACAACAATCGGTTACAGTAATTAGTACCGATAAGTATCATTACATGATCATAATTAATCATTGACATGAATCCAAGAAAAAGAAACACCTCTCGGGGGACTTAAACGGATTGTGTAGGCCATGTTTGGGGCACTTAGACAAGCTTTCAACAAAAGGCTGCACAAGGTTCACATTTTCGAAAGATATTCGTTAAGCGTATAAAATTCCAATCAGGAAAGATATTAACTTGGTGGTATACCTTGATTCCATTTTCATCTACTTCTGAGACTTTAATGAATGGTTCCCCATTTAGAGGATCCGGAATCGTATTCCAATTGACAGATGTCATCCATTTTCCCTGAACTGCAAAAGATATGAATAACTAATTATACATTCATTTTGAAGATCACAATCTCTGTTGTTGATGATGCAGAAGAATATTGTTGCTTACCCAAGTTTTGTACTTCAGCAGGCTTAGAGCCTGATATCTCTTCGGCTTTAATGGTGGCAAATTGTAGTGAATGAATGAGCCTTCAAACCAGAGTAAAATCGTAAATCATCTAATTTCAAAATTAAAATCTGCCATATTACTATTACTTGTACAATTAAAAGCAATTTTATGTAAGTTATTATCACAAACGATTCAAAATTTCAATCACGCACGAAATTCAATTAGCAAAGATCAGATCGTAACGCTATGCTAAGGTAATGAGGGATACGATGGAGACATGAAAATACTTAGTTTACGTATGGGTTAATGGATCATTTGAAAAGGAGTAATCACTAAAGTCACCTTGCGAATGTTAAGGAATGAGAAGCATTGTTCCTGATTCGATTGCAGATTCGAAACATCGACATTGTGAAATGATGTTTATGCGAGAAATCGAAACCCTCGTTGTTGTGTTCTTAAAAGTTTTGTTTACACATGTGAAGGTGAAACCACTGATACCGAGTGTGTCACGGAGAGAACAAACGATTTTTCCTCGTCAAAATCTCTCTCATTAACGTTTATTTATATATTATTAATATTAATTATTAAAATTAAAAGTAGCCCACTAAAATAAACATGCATTAACATTAAAATAATCTTTTTTTTTTTTAATATTTCTCTTCATCTTTGTTTCATAATATATTTGTATTGCCGTGTTTGTGCTTTGGGGATTAGATAATTGGGTATCTTCTTATGCGTTATGCTGTCATTGTTATTGTGATCGATTCCAAAGTTAGAATGATGACAAACTAAAAGGTGAATAATCATCTTGAAAACTTGATTAAGATGAGCATGTCTTTTGTGTGGTTTGATCTTTCCTTGATTAAGGTATTATGAAGTGATCAAAAAATGATGTCAATTCTCAAGCGTGCATATATTAGCAATTTGTCACACTGTTTTATGAATAAGGGTATGGGTGTTTATGGTTTGCTTTGAAAGTTTTGATAGTGGTTAAAAATGAACTAAAAAAAATAAAAAGAACGTAATCATATATGTAGTGGTCCAGATTATTTATTTCAAATTGTTTTACTGTTTTAGTGAAGCTCTATAGTATTATCACTTTTTGCACTGTTTATGTTGAGATGTTTAGTCTTCCGAATTCTGATGTGCGTGTTCAATTTAGTGTTGTTGTAAACCCAACTTTAGTCGCATGCCATGTGACATGTGATGTACATATATTCCTCTTACAATGTTATAATATCCATTAAACCCCGATACATAAGCAGATATCACATATGATGGCACTATGGGCATTTAATTATGCCAAGAGTGAAGTGACAACAACTCCACCTGGAAATCATGATGCATTCTTAAATAAGTGTACTTCGATGAGCACAATTAACCCGAGCCCAATCCATACTTCTCGAAAACGATTCATTTTAACCACAGTTTGACTGGTTAGCTGGCCTACGACTTTTAGAGGAATGGATCACTGGCATAAGAAATGCAGCTCATCAACCATCCTAGAAGCCCTCTGTGAGTGCAAAAACACGGCCCGTCAAAGGGGGGCTCAGTGCAGAAACAGCTTCTTTGATAACCTGATTAATGCAAAACAGATGTTATTAGTTCAAATCCCATGAAAATGCTGATAATACTCGACTCCAAGAGATGTTAAAACTTACATCCAGCTGATACCGAGCTGAAAAGTGGATCAATAAAATTGCTTTGTTCTCAAATCTGCTTGCATAATTAACTATCTGCGTTACCAAAATAACAGATCACAAAAATGTAATCTACACTAACAATTATTATGATTAGATATCATTTACATAGAGAGAACAAGATTTGACTATTGACCTCAGATAAATGTGTGTGACCATAGTCTCTTGCATTCTCCACTGTCATTGTATTCTCCACATATGTGCTCTGCGTGACATGGAATAATATGTAATTCTGTTACTAAAAATAAGATAAATGGTGAACATGTGTTACCTCCATAATGAGAACCTTTGCTTTCAACACATCAGCATTATTGTCATCAACAATAAAGTCGGATGTAGTATCTCCTGTAAAAGCAACTTCAGGTGATGTGGTCGTGTATGTTATCTGCAAAAAAAATATAAATTCATCTAGTTAGTTTGCATATTCTATGGAATAATATATTACTTAATAGCTAAATTGGCAAGACAAACCTCCACACCTGAGAACTTCAACTTCTTGATTTCAGCCCCTGGAAGTCCCAAATACTCAGGCTTAAGCTTTTGTTTCACTGAATATATTACATAACCCTGCCACAAGCCATACAAAAAGAATCAAATATATATCTATGTTTCATTCTAAATATTAACTAAAACATGCTTAAGTGGTGAATAAAGACACACCTGACTTGGTATGACGTGATATGTCTTAAATGCTTTTACTTTCAGATCTTTTCTCAAATAGAATTCTTCCCCTGCAGATTTAGTGATGTGTCAACTTGACATAGAGTATGAAATTGAAATAGTATTATCATAAGAATAATATTTCAATCCTTCTTTTTCTTTTTTTCTTTTCTTACCAAAATCCAATCCGATCAATGTATGCTTCAGCTCTGATTGGTCCATTGCCCGGTGTGCTTCAAAGATTTTTTCAACATGTTCTTTAATGACTTTTGGTACAATAATTGTCGGTGGAGACATTCTATATAAACCACGAGTTGCAACATACATAGGTAATCCTCCCTAGAACAAAGTTTATGTTTTATGTTATCAAAATGAAGTAACCATGAGTTGCAACATACATAGGTAATCCACCCTAGAACAGAGTTTATGTTTTAGTGTTATCAAAATGAAGTAGATATTAATACTACAAATGAAAAGAAAAATATATGAGGGAGAATGAGAGAAGTACAATGTGATCCATGTGGCCATGAGATATGAAGAGAAACTGTTGAGAAATGGCTCGTTGCGGGCACTTTCCAATGTCAAAAGCTAAGTTGAGAGTGGGGAGGATGATGCAAGTTTCATGCCCTGCTATTGACAGCCCTTCAATTGGGTAATCTTCAATAACCAAACCATTTTTCTTCTTCGTCTCCATCGCTACCCAGATGCAGGTTCTATAGATGAAATAAAATTGCACCTGTAACTATGTCAAACAAAGATTTGATCAGTAATGTTACTTTTAAAAAAGGTTAATTCGCTAATCGTATCACAATTTACTGAGCTTTCATGTCTTATCATGGACTTTACAACTTTCAAATGAGTTCTCTTATACTAAACTCAAAGGTTTTCACCCAAAGTTCCACTTCAATAGAACTTTCAATACACTGCGGTTTCTAGTTAAAAGTTAATTTTCTCTATGTATTTGATCATATCTTTGAGCACCCATATGCAGCAGATGATACATGGCCACATCTTACATTGGCATTACATCGAACACCTAGTGGGCAATCACTAAGGTAGCAAAAATTTTGCCCATATACTATAAGTGCGCAACAAACTATACTATCAAATGATTTTACACAACGAAAATACATAAAAATTAAAACTAGAATGAAACAAACAAAAGTAACCCAACAACAGTATATGCATAATGCATGCGATATAAAAAAAATGCATCTTTTATCACCTCTTCCAAATTGGGAAAAATCAACTCCAGAAAAACTAACTTATCTAACAAAATAATCAACTCGCAGAAATGGGAGAATCAAGCACAATCAAAGAGCAATTACCTTTAAGCAAGCAAGCAATCAAAGAGCAGATTAGTCGATTACAGAATCAAAATTCCCTTCAAATGCAGAAGTGAATTTCTCCAACAGATTATAACCAATCATTCATATAAATGAAGATGATCAACTCCTTCAAAGTTGCAGAAGCAATTACTCGAACCAAAACAACAAATGATTTCTTCTTCTCCAAAGGACAAAAACAACAAACGTGAAAATGAAATTGTCCAGCGGTGAAGACCAAAATAGAACTAACATGATTTCTTTCCTCTTTTTAACCTAATTCCTTTTTTTAATATAAAGCAGCCCAAGCCCAAACGTACATAGTATGTAGTTAAATAAGCTAAATGGGCTAAGCCGTTGCTTACTTGGCCCATTGGGACGTTCCCGCACATCGAGGTGAAAATAATACCCGGCCCATTCTAAGAACCCAAACCAAAACCGGACTGGTTAAAAACCAGTTACAAGAACCGAAACAACCAGCGGTTAGAAACCGGTTTGAAGTTTTTAATATTGCACTGGTTAGTGATCGGTTATTTAAAAAACTGGTTATGAAACCTGGTTGAAAACCAATTAACTGATTTTGATTGTTATCCATAAAAAAGAGTTGTTTTATAACAACAATATATTATAGTTGTCAAGACTGTATGAATAAAAAAAACCTCAGTTTGATAATGGATATATATATATATATATATATATATA
>BJCM01001176.1:0-10625 GCA_018326385.1 Flaveria bidentis | reverse complement strand
TAGAATATACAACATTTGTTCTTTTTGTTATGAGAGGCTTTCATGTCACTAGACCTTTCATGAACACAACAAAGAGTGTTTTTATTTTTTTTATGTGCTCTCTGATTATCAACAGTCATTAGCTCATTCATAGTGGTTGCTTTCCCATTTTTAAAATGTTATTTTTCTTTTTAGCTCTTCTGAACCATTTTATTAGTTCTACAAATTACAATTATATTCCTTAATATTTTAGAAATTTAAGCTCCTTGAACTATGCCTCTGCTTCCCCCAACCAAAAATCTCACCACATAAAAGATAAATGTCTTTTAAAATTAATTCCCTCAAATAGAATTATTAACCTCGTCAACCACTGCCGCCAATGCCCCCGACTACTGCCGCCCACAGCCAACAACGACGCCCACAACCGCTGCCGACCCCGCCCGCCGACTGTTGCTGCCGACCCCGCCCTCCAATTGTCAACGGCAGTCAATGGTATGTAGTGGCGGTGATCAATAGTCATGGTGGTGGTGGCAGATTGTAATGGGTGATAAATTTTAATTTTTTTATAAGTGTTTTGTCACTAAAAATGTATTTGGAATTTAAGTTCCCTTTATAGATTCCAGTTTTATTAAATTCTAAATCTTTTGAAAAGTATTGAATTTCAACTACCAATATCAATTCCAACAAATTCCTAGAACCAAAAGCCACCACAATTTACTTTGGGTATCGTTAAAATGTTCCTCTGACCTATGCTTATTTTGCATTGATAATTAGTTTTAGAAAAGCAAATCCAATCATCCAAACACACCTTTAGATGGAAATTTCATTCACCAGGGACTTGAAGTAATTTTTGTCGGGTACACCAGGCTTCAATTTTGCAGTTCATTAGTTGGTTGTGTTTTTATGGTTCGAGTTAAAATGAACATGTTTCAAGTCTTACAACAAGTGCTTTCTTAGCTGATTGAAGGATAAAACTAATGATACAAGTTCTCATCCCTACATTGGTTTAGACAGAACATCACACACGTTGTAAGAAACATGCATCAGTATGTGTAAGCACAGCAATATGTATTTCAACTGTCTTACTTGTGTGTAGGAAATATATTTAGTTATAAACAACAATTGTCAAATTGCTATTTAGTGCTTTAGATTGATCCCTAAGTATAGTCATACATACGGAATACCAGCCGCAACACGCGGGCAGTTTTGCTGGTTTAAATAATTAACAGACAAGTTTTACAAAAAGATTAAGAACATGAGATGATCCAGTTGCTCATGTATAAAGCATTGCTTTAATAAACCAAAAGCTCACACAACAAATATCAACATCCATTTACAAACAATCGAAAAGCATTATTACATCATAAATAATGACCGCCCCACAATGATAACTGCATAGATACATTTGCCTCAATTCTTCTGATGAACAGCTACTTGATGAATATCCATTTCTTTCAACATGACCGCCCGACCACACGAGTCGCACGGGGCAGTTCTGGACCCACAAAGTGACTCGTGTTCCGAGAGTCCTCTTAACCGGTCTCGTGCATCAACCGCCAACGAACCCGCTTGGACCATGTCCCCACAGAACTGACATGTCACTAGCCGTAAGGCACACTCTGACGACTGGTGTTGCACCTGTAAAAAAAAGACAAACATATACTCTTCAATAAAAATGAAACAATTTATGTAAAGCAGCAAAAAAGACATTAGAAAAGGTATTTAAATCTTTGTTAAAATTGATTTAGGGATCGTTTGCATTAAATATAGACTTTTGACACTATCAACTGTAGACAAACAGTTGCATGATAGTGTTACTTACCATCTGTGTCTTCTCGAGGACGACCCCACACGGGCAAAGTAATGGTTCATGAAACACCTTCATATGTTTTTCCACCTCAGTAGCATGAAAAGCTTGCCCACATTTCTCACAATGCACATGATTCTTAACTTCTTCAGTCCTCAAAACAACACCACAGCCCGTATGCTGACAAATCACATTATGTCTTCTACAATAAGCCTCATGAAGGGCTATGGTTCTCACAGGTATATAATGTTTGCAATTCCCACACTCTACTGTATCTGCTGTTGATGTTAGCCCGTTTGAAGAAGATGACATGGGTTGTTGACCAGCGTTTGACTTTGAAGTATCTTTAGCGACTACTGAAACATGGTATTTTGTTGTTCCTTTGAACCCGTATACACCTACACTATAACTACCTGGACCCAAGGTTTGGTCCTTTGACCCAAGAACAAGGCACTTTGAACCCACGTCATGGCTAGACCAACCGTGTTGATGTGTGTTTGGAAACAATAGCGGGTGTCGTGAAAGATAAAGATCAGTGTCTCCATTTGCCTCTGAATCTAAAGTTACTTCAATCTCAATATTTCCAGAAGTAACACATTGCCACATGTCATCATCTATTGTAAATTTGTAATAAGCGTATTCTCCTTCGTTTATAACTGCCGATTCAGATTTCCCAAATGCGAGTGGTTTCAACACATGCTGGTTGTTTTTTTCAGGAAGTGTATCAGGACCCTCAATATCAACCTCGATGTCAGTTTCAAGAACAGACACGCTTGCTGATGGTTTTAGTTCAAGAACACGTAGATGAAAAGTTAACACACCGTGTTTGACTGTCAAAACATCATCTTGAGAAAGAGTAGCATGTTGGCGAAGGGTTGTTTCAAGAACTGCTTTGTGATTGGGTATATCTGAAAACCCGAGTTCTTGTGATTGAAGTTTTGCATATGTTCCTTTTGGTAACCAAACATATTTTATTTCAATCAAAGGAGTGCTTGGATCTTGTTTAGAGTATAAGTTATTCCAAATGTGAGGTGGGATCCCAACTGAACCTTCATCTGCAGTGAATTCCAAGACCCCTGCATGGGTCGACCCTAGGGTTGACCCATGATCTTGGTGAGCGACTGATAACTGGAAATGGAGGGGACCTTTGTCAAAAGAACCTTGCTCTGATAATTCATTGAAACATGAAGGTGGTAGTTTGATTTTATCTCCAGAACCCTCAAACGGCACAGCTTCCAGTACACGGTTAAATGAAATTCCTCTCCCAGCAAATATATTTTCTTCCATTTGTTGCTCGGCCTGAATGATAAATAGAAATATGAGACATATTTATAACTATATATAACTATACAAACAAAGCATAAAACAAATATGATATTGATGGACGAAGAAAGATAAGCCCTAACTTTTATAAAAGATAGATTCTAATGAACTCATGTTACTCAAAATACCAAAAAGATTCTAACAAATATTGGCTATTCTACTGAAACTCCAATATCAATGTCGTCTAAAGTTTCTAAAAAACAGTCGAATAGAATATGCTGATGGCAGGAAGAGGAGAAAAGTTGACTCTAATATATTCCCCGAAATTGGCTCCCTAATCTTAGTTACAAACTAAGTGAACTATTTGAGCTTTAAAAAATCCCTGTAAAGTTTAAAGTCATATGGGGGTGGAATGCTTATTTAAGCAACTTATCTGCTTATTGTGTTTTTTAAAAACATATAAAGTTATAAACACATATGAGTCTTTAAATGAAGAGAAGTGTTTATGCTTGTCCGTTTATTTTAGAGTGAGATAAATTGTTCTCAATACATTTATTCTTGATTTCTTGGTGGATATAAAGTTTACAAATTTACTATATTGTAAATAAGGGATAAGCTGATTAACTACTTCTGCTTATCAGGATATCATTTTCTGTTTAAATATAGTCTTATTTTAAATACCACGTACTTAATAAATAATCCCTAATTCTACCCCAAATGCCACAAACGATTGAAAACTAAATTTTGCAACTTAATTGTAGTTTTATACCCTAACATCACAAAACCAGATTATAGGAAAGAACATCAGCTAATCTTTCTAAATCATACTGATTGAGAATCAAATGTTGCAACTTCATCCTCATCACAGCTCTATAGCCTAAAACATCCCGAAATCGGATTACATGAAACCACATTAAGTAACCAGTCTAATGTTTAATAACCAGCCAATCCATTCAACAAATCCGATAAAACCGATCATCATATTCAACCATACTGATTCAAACCACCAATCTCCTAACAATCAATCCAAAACAACTAAAGAGGATGAAAAAAAAAACATTACCTTAAGCTGCGCTTCCATTGCATCGATCCTCCGAGATCTCTGAGCAGCCTCAATCGCCTCACGTTGACGAACAGCTTCTTGTTTCGCTCGTCTCTCTCTCTCCAATCGTAATTTCGCCTTCTCTTTTCGATCCTTCTGTTCTTTCTCCAATTTCTCTCTCGCTCTTCTCAACTCGAAATCCATCTTCACCGATCCTCTGTTGCAGATCTATAACAACTTCTATAAGAACTTCGATTTGATGATCTGATACGATTGATTGTCGATTTTATGGTGTTATTGCATATGATTTTGAAAGATTATATGGATTAAAATTGCCCTGTTCTCCAAGAAACTTGTTTAGGTTTTCTATTTGGTGGATTTATTTGTAGTTATTTTGTGGTGATGGATCTAGAAGAATCTAGGGCCTTTTTGGTCTTCTATGGAGGCCCGACCCGAGTTTCTGGAAGCCCAAATTCAACGTGATTGATTTTGTTTATTATATTCTAGAAGGAATCAATGGGTGACTAGATGATGATGTATGTTGTATCCAAATGTTTTGGGCTATTATGGGTTGGGTTCATTTCAAGTATCTTATAAAGCCCATGGGTTCTACCTATTTCTTCTACTACGATAGTCGTGTAGAGAAAAACTGGTTTTTGATGCGAATTGACTACCTTACCCCAGAACGGGTTGCGGTTCCATATTTGTGGTGACGCCTAGGCCGCTTTAGTGGGGACGGACCGAAATACCCCACAAGTGGGTGGAACCCATCTCTGAACAAAGAAACTTCATGTTGCAGATGAAGTACGGTTTGCCTTGAACTAACATGCTCCAAAACGGAATTGAGCCGGTAAAAAGCCAATGAAACCAGAAAAAAAGGGTCAAAACACGATCAAGAGTTGGTCAAAATTTGAATCAAATTGGAACTTATTTGAACTCAAACGATTTTTGACTTTAAACTGAAACCAGAGAAAAAACGGATTTTTGCAATCAAGAATACAATCAACATTCAACACTAAATCTCGGTGTCTTGGGTTCTCCCTTCATCAATATCTGATATAGCCTAACTATGATGTTTTTTGGTTTTACTTTCATCAATAGATGATTTTTTCTAACTGAGATGATTATCACTTTATCAAAAGTCTTGTTATATTAAGATACTTATAATTTTATCAATGACTAGTTTTTATGTGATGAAGGGGGACAATTTTTCACATTAAGATTTTTATAATATTTGAAATTATTAAGAGAACAAGCTTTATTTTCTTCTATCTTAACTTTAATACAATAAGTTAGATCTAGAAACAATAGGTCTAGATTCTTTTGTATAGGTTTAGCACTTTAATCAATGCTTGTAATAAACTTTTGTAATTCATTATTTTAATGTATGTATTATGTATATAGGTTAACACATAACTGTGTTGATTTATATATGATTGCAGGTTTAACATCATACTTAGTCAATTTCATGAATTTGACTAAGTGTAAGAAACATATACGGATAAACATTTATGTTCTTCCGTAGATAATCTTCTTACATAAAATACATCCAAGGATCATCTACGGAAGAACACTCCTATGCAGATAAATTCAAGGGTCTACTGTAAGACCAAATATCCACGGATGAACAACTTGCAATTCAATGAAGTCTGCCAAGCGAGGACTTCTAGGGAAGGAAAAACTCTTGCGGAAGGAAAAGTTCCTGCAGAAGACCAACACTTGTATATCCTTCAAGTAATTCAAGTCAAAACACTAACTCCAAGAGATTTGTTGTTTTCTTAACAGAAACCCTGAGTCTATAAATACTAGTCCAAGGTTAACACATAGGACGACAGCTGAATACCTAACAACACATCGATCGACACGATCAATCAAACATAAAAACCCTAACAACTACCACATCAATTACACCAAAATCATCAAGACGATCATATCAAACATCATCATTAGCAATCATTGTTTGATTATTTGTACTCATTAATTTCTTTTAATGAAATTTTTGAATCAAAAATTGTTCATTCATTTATTGTATTGAAATCATCCTGTTTTTCATTATTAATATTTATTGTGTTTGATATTTAATATTCGATCAATTGAACAATGATTAATGATAATTCCGCTATCATTAATTCGAACTCAATCCAACGCTGATAATTCCTGATTGCAATCCTTGGATTCATAGGTGGTATCAGAGCCAAGTGCTCATTGATTTAGATCGATTGATCTATCAGTGTTAGAATTGTTTAATTGATTGTTTGTCTCACTAGATATATTAGTTTTATGATCAGATCTATTGATTTTGAGTAAATTTTTTTGGTGTAAATCAATTTAAAACAACCAACTTGTGATTCATCTTTTAGCGAGTATTGTTACAGTGCTCGGATAACATTGATCTATATTCATATTAATTGATTCATAGATTTGTGTTAATTGATTGATAATCAACAATTGTTCAAATCAATTGAACAAAACACATTAACAAAAGTCCTTGATTTGATATTAATAGTCATTAAGAGGATTGACTAATTTGTGATGTCAAGTACTTATTTATTCAATAATTAAGTACGTGTCATTAATTAGTTCATACACAAAACGAATTCTGTTTTAGTTTAATATTAATCCTTTGACTAAAATGAGTAACTTTTTTCAGTGGATCATCATACCAACCTCCAAAGTTGGAAACCAAAGCGTATTTCAAATCTTGGAAAATCAAATTCGACATTAGAACATATAGTTTGCTCAGTATGGGTATCAATAACTGAAGGTTCTTATATTCCACCAACTCTTGAGTCAGACTATAATGACAATAATCAATCCATAAGTACAAAAAATCTATCATCTAAGGATGTTAAAAGGGTTAAAGTCGACATTAGAGCATATAGTTTGCTCAGTATGGCTTTGCCTAAAGAAATACTAATCAGGTGTGAGAACTGCAAAACAAAATTTTCTTGTGGAAGATACTTCATACTCTTTGTGAAAGGAGTGATAAATCAGAAGCATAAGGAAGGATACCGATGTGGGCCCAAGTGTGAATGAACAAGCTTTAGCCTTTTTAGAGGCCCAATATCGCTTATCAAAAGGGGCTTCACTGAAAAGACCATAACTTGGGCTAAAAGTCATCGTTTCGGCCCAAAAACGACTTATTTCAATTTTTATCTTATTTTTACATTTTGTTGGACTTTACATTTGGCCCAGTTTTTGGCCCGTTTATGTTTTGTGGCCCATTCGACTTTGGTTTTGTTTCTTTATATGCTTGTAAGGGATGGATGAAATATTATTGAAGTTTATGAAAAAATATGTTTTTCTCTCTATCACGGTTTGTGTTAGTGTAAACCTTGATTATTGATACTCTTTGTGAATCAACGATAGTTAGAAGAATTGTTCATGGTATTCTCCTGAATCAATAGGTTCAATTATCTATCTTTCTGTTTCCAACTGCATCAGATACTCTTCGCTCCCAATATGAAATATTTTATCATATTAAGGATGAATCAATCCCTCAACAACTCTACAAGTTTATGCAACTAGTAACCGAGACGAATATCTTCGAGTTAAGGTATACCAATGAGGAGTTAAACAAAAAGAAGCTCCACACCTTTGCCTGAAAGTTCGAAGCAAATTGTGTCCATGTTTCAGAACACCCTTGATCTTTAAACCACTGGTTTAGATACATTGGTGGCTAAGGTTGAAGCTCTTGAAATGGATGAAAAATCAAGAAACAATAGTGTGAGAACACATCACTTCTTATCATTTTAAAGAAACTAAAAGTGCTGGAAGTGCCTTTATTTCTAACAATAATAATGACAACTCTTGTACTTTGGGTGAAATTAAGGAAGAAATTAGTTTTTATGCCTCAAAGCCTTCAAAAACATTCTCTCAAGGTAAATCAGGAAAAGAAAAAGGGAGACATGATGAAAGAAAAGATGCATCTACATCATCAACAAAGTCTTCACCAAACAACAATCAAGCAGAGCCCATCACTGTGATTCTGGACTTTGAAGAACAAAAAAGCAGCTTCCAGCTCAAGCTTTCAAGCTTACTTAGGTAGCTCTTTAACAACTACTAACATCTGCCAATAAGATCTGGAAGAACTTCATCCAGATATAGTAGAGGAAATGGATCTTGAGTGGAAAATGACAATGATTGCGTATAGAGCCAAGCAATACTTGTAAAGAAACAAAATCTTGGCTGCAACAAGTAAAACAACCAAAATTGGTGTTGATAAGTTAAAAGTGAGATGTTTAAAATGCAATCTCTATGAACACTTTTCAAGAGAGTGTAATCAACAATCAACTCCTGACATAAGACAAAAGCAACATCAGTCACATCAATATCAATCTCATCAACTAACAACATCTCAAGATCTTTCAGACAACCTCAACTAACTAAATCATCCCCACCGGCCACAAACACATCAGAAGGGAATAGTAGATCAAAAGAAACTGGATTGATAATTCTACAAGATGGAAGTTATGACTGGAGCATGTATAAGAAGGAGGTATTAGAAGAGAATCAAGATTTAATGACCAACATGGAGAACAAAGTCCCACCTATGGCCAGAGAAGTAAAAGATAGATTATGTTCATCAATATGTGTTGAGGAAGTTGAAAGATATAGAGTCCATGCTCAACAATTAGCTAACAAAGTAAATAAAACAATGATTTTAAATGAATCTCATGTAAGAGAGAATAAAATAGTTCAAATCAAAATTAACTCTTTACAAAAATATTTGAATAAACTTGTTTTTGAAAATTATAGTTTAAAAGCCCAAGTTGAGCATCTGATCACTTCCTTAACAAAATCCATGACTGATCATGCATCAAATGAAGTGAAACTTCAGAAGTTTCAAATGTCATCTCAATAATATAATAAATTATTAAATTCTCATATTGAATCAAAGAACATGTATGGTTTGGGATACAATGTTGTTGCACCTCATCTGAATGATAATTATACAACTTTACCTGAAACAATGACAAACAATTTATCAAATCATTTTATGCCATGCACCAATTTTGAAACAAAATCTAAGCAACTGGTAAATGAAAATGATTCTGAGGTGAATGAAACCGAGTCTTTTGAATCAGAACAAGTCAAACAAAATGACTTAGAATTTGACTATGATGAATGTGATGACTTGGATGATTTTGATGAATATGATGAAAAGTGTTCGGATGAATTGAATATTGGTAAGAATTTCTCATTTGAACCAATCATTCCTAAAGTCCTTGAAGAAAACAAGCTGGCTTATCCTCCTAATCAAAGAAACATGCTGAAGACTATCTGCAAGAGAATAGCTCAGCTAAATGAAGGGCTTTATGAACTTAACAAACATAAAAAATCATCAATTGAAGATGGTGGGAAGTTCACATCTACAGAAGAAATAAAAATTTCTTCCACAGAAGGAAAGAAGAAAAATGTTGATCAATCATCCGTCGAATATCTCTAGAAGAAGAAGAAAATCTTACTTCCGTAGTAGATCTCCGGAAAAAGAAATCTGTTGATTCAGTGGAAGATCTACGAAAGCAAAATGCAACAATCATCAAGAAAGCTATTCAACAAAAGATTGTGAATCCTAAGCAACAGAAGTCACTTGCTGCTAAACAGGAACCCTTTGACATCTAGTCAGGGAAGGGAAGGATCCATCAACTGCAAAGTTAGAAAAAGATTAGGAGGCTCAAAGACAACAAAAGAAGAAGAAAGTGATTGAATCTGAAAATGAGTCAGAGGAGAAGTGTTGTAAATGGTGTGACATGAAAAATCACAACACTGAAGATTGTCAGCATTTATTGCTCTATTTGCAATATGAACAATCACATGACTTCTGATTGTTATTTCAACAAACATTGTGCAATTTGTAACAAAAATAATCATTCCACTCAGGAATGTTATTTTAACAAAAAGAACAAATCAAAGAACACAAAAAAGCAACAATCTGAGAAGGCTGAATCAGACTCTCAATCCAATGATAGTCAAGAAGATTCAAAACCAAAGAAGCAACAAAAATAAAAGCTGCCCAAAACAAAGAAGAAACCATCCGATGATGGTAAACCTTTGAAGAAGAAAGAAAAACCTTACCAATAACTCAAAACACCTCATAGAAAGGTGGATTTGATAGATGAGAAAACAAATACTGATGATACATTCTTTGATCATTTTGAAAAGGGTACTCACATACCAAAATCAAAATCAAAGGATGTTGAAACTTTTCACGATCAAGGTTCATCATCATACTCAAACCAACAAACAAACAAAGAACAGGTGAATGAAGGAGGAATTGAGAAACAAGAACAATGTTCAGCAGAATCATCCTCACCACAAACAACACATAAGGAATCAATTGAGTCTAAAATCAACACTGAACATCAAGACTCATTCATGAGGGAGTAACAATTTTAGACACTAGCGGAAACCCAAGATCATTAAGGCTTGGGTTTCTTATTCTAATTGATTTCTTTTTGTGTGCAGGTGTCACACCCTCAAAATCCACGTGCGGAGTTTTACCGCGAGGCGTGTGAACAAACCAGGATCACA
>BJCM01001175.1:0-10512 GCA_018326385.1 Flaveria bidentis | reverse complement strand
TATATATATATATATATATATATATATATATATATATATATATACTTTTTATTTTGAACGACTAACAAATAACTTTTAAGTCCGGTCATACGGGTAAACCCATTGACGAAAGGCTACCCACGCTCGCAAACATAGCCAGTGACCAGGCTCGCTAACCATTCTAAGAAAAACACACCACCTAAAGGTTCACTGTGTAAAACCCTTAGCTCATTAAAAGCATATTGCATCTAATGAGACTTCAATCCATGACCCCTACTTTGGAAAATCATATGGTGTCTCTTCCTAAATCAGTTGATTTAGGACTCATTGGCATTATATATATATACTAAATAGCAAGTTTTCTATGCATTTATAAGTTGTATTTTATGTTTCATGCGTTGTATCTATTTTGTTTTTATTTTTTTCTAATCTTTAACTTTTTTTATTTTAACCTAATACTTTTACATTTTTTAAAGTTAAGGCTCATTAAAATTTTACTTTCAACCTTGTTCTCCTGTACTTTTCATATCTTACAAAATTTTCGTTTTACGTATTGGTCTAAATTTTAGAGTTTAAGGTTTGGGATTAACACGTCTTAGTGTTGTGTGTGGTTTAACGTCTTCGTCTACTTTTCATTCGATTTATTTTTTCCGTTTTTATGATTTTCTTGGTGTTGGTGGTCAATGACGATGGTGTGTCATTAGTGTTATTGACATGGTTTTATGACTCCTGCCGCAATGCAAGAGGCTAACTAGTTTGGTTATAAATTTCAACTAGCTAAATAACAACTATTCATCAAAGTTTTCATTTCATATATAGTTAGTTAATGATGGTTTATGGTGAGAAATAGAGCTACTCACAACTTTGACTTGTGGTTGACTTAACAACCGCCTAAATCGAATTGTATGCGCCTCTAATGGACTCATTCGTGTTCGTTTACATACTAATAAAATAAAAGGATAACTTTACAAAATATAAATCGGTTTTAATAGTGTTCAAAATAGACAACTCAAATCTAAAAAATGTTTCAATTAAATCATTCAACTTTCATGTTTTATTTAAATTATAAGCTTTGATATGTTTTTAGTATTTTTTTTCTTCATGTTTCAGTTAGGAAACATATATATTTTTTTCTTTTTTCTTAAAGTTGATGTGAAACGATAGCGTGAATTTCAGACACTTTTTTTATTCTTTTTAATACAATTAACATGTTTATTTAATTTATAATATAATTTCATATATTAAAAATCCCAAACCTCGGGTATTCTCCTCTATTACTTTCTTGACATAAAAAATTCGATGATCACTTGATTTGATGGTTAAATGGTCCAATTTGAGATAAAAATATGTTTGAGTGATCAAATTAAAACACTTTTGAAACTTAATTACTATTATATGATATTTTCCCTAAAATAAATAGCAGCAAATGCGAGTGGATAAGAGCAGGGTGTAGACGGTTGCGACAAGCCTAAGCTCATCTAGATTCGAGCTCGACTAGTATTGACTTAAGAGGGCTCGAGCTTGGCTTGTTTGGAGATTTACTTCTAAAGCTCGATTTCAGCCTTTAAGGAAAATTTTCAAACTCGAGCTTGGTCTTGGCTCGACCATTTTATCATTTAACTATTTAATTTATTAAATTTTAAAAATATTTTGTTATATATTTCTTATTATTCTTTTTACACACAACACAATATATATCATCTACTTATATTTACCATATTTTTATATATAATAATAATTATTCACAATAGTATATTTTATCAAATTAAAATTAATTTATATAAATGAAGATCTGGTTCAGGCTCGCTAACTGACTAGACTGCTCAAGCTCGATATGTGAAACTCAGGCTTGAGCTCGTTTATTAAACAAATTAAACAAACCTTATATACAAGCTCGTTTAAGCTTGGCTTGATTCAAGATCTTAACGGGAAAATCCAAATAGCTGACGAGTCGGGTTGAGTCGTTTTTATTCCGTAAATACAAGGGTATGACTTTGATTAGAATGATACAACGGGGGTACAAATGGCCTTATCTTCAAACATAGTGATAGGATAAAGCATTACTCTGAGTTTCTCACAATCATCTTCTTCCCTCTTTCTCCTTCTGGTGACAAATCAATGGCTACTTCTCTTCACACCAGGTACTCTTAAACCCTAATTCTCCATCATCTACACACTATGCATTTCATTCACCTTCAATCTCTATTCTCTTAAGAAACTCATCGCCTTAATTTCTCCAATTTCCAACTTTTATGCTCAATTTCTGTTATTTTCAGCTGAATTAGGGTTTATGCTGTGTCATTTCATCATAATGCTGCCTGTACGGTTTTAGTTTTATGTATTAGAGATTATCTTCAGTTATACGTAGATAACAATTTGTGAGAAATTTCGCGAATTTAAGAACATTTGTTCTAAATTGAAGTCGTCCGCGTTATTCTTGATTAAATTAGGGATTCATACGATGTGATTTTTCTATCATGGATTTGCCTGTAAGAGATTAGTTTTAGTTATTAAGGATTATGTTATGGAAGATGTTGAAGTTGAACAATTTACACTGATTGATAGCATATGATGGATAAACTCTTGATCATGTGGTTATTTGCTCTAAACCATTAGACTGAATCATAAAAAGTTGCAGTTTAATCATCTTCTGTCTTAAACTTTTTGGGATGCCGAAATTCTAATGTTTTGGGGATACAATGCAATTATCCTCTTTTGTTACAGCCAATTGGGGTCTGCTTTTCTGGGTAAAAGAAATGGGATTTGTGTTTCCACGGTTCCTGTCACGCATCTTGGATTTAGGAGGAAAACTGTGGAATGTAAAGAGTCAAGGATCGGGAAGCTACCGATTGAAGTCCCTTCAAATGTGGTTATCACATTAGAGGGCCAAGATATGAAGGTGAAGGGTCCTTTGGGAGAACTTGCATTGTCTTATCCACGAGAAATAATGATCGATAGGCAGGAGTCGATTCTTAAGGTCAAGAAGGCAGTTGAGACAAGAAGGGCCAACCAAATGCATGGGCTATTTAGGTACCGATCTTGAAGTTTATATTCTTTTCTGTAATATATATGTTATCTCTTAAATGTTCACCTTTGTAAATGATGGTCGATTTAGAATATAGTGTTTGTGGATTTCAAAAATGTTACTTAAGCATCGAGGACGGCTCTGGCTAGAGCTTTGCATAGGTTACCACTAAAGGTTGGAAAATGGGTTAGACGGGTCAGGTCAGTTGAGTAACGGGTCAAAACATGTAAAGTTGTAGTGCAGGTCTAAACAGGTCTGGTGGACCAGAAACACTTTGTCCATATATTTTTCTTTAATTTTAAAATATATAAATACTTCAAGTTTATCATAAAAAATGCTATTAAAGCGATCAAGGAGGTTTTATGCATTTAAAACACTTTGGGTGCCTTTCAATACGTTTAATCAGAGTCCCTTTTAGTTAAAAATGTAAATTTTATTGGTTTGATCCGTTAGAGATGTAGTCTAGCTCAAATTGACCAATGTACCTATAAGTGAGTACATAATTTTCTTTTAAAAAAGGGTATGATGAATATGTTTTATTGAATGTAATTAACTAATAATTGCAGAAAAATGAGATTTTAGGTGTAAAAGATGTTATGCACAATTTTGAGCTACAAGTTCTGATTTTACATCTGTATCTTGTTGTAAGATGATAGTTACATTACCTGGCACTGGATATATTTGTTATTCTGTTTTCAGGACTCTCACCAGCAATATGGTGGTTGGTGTATCAAAGGGGTTTGAGAAGAAACTCCAGTTAGTTGGTGTCGGTTATCGTGCAACAGTAGAAGGTAAAGAGTTAGTACTGAGTCTTGGATTCTCTCATCCAGTCAAGATGACAATCCCGGATGACATTAAAGTCAAAGTCGAAGACAACACCCGTATCACTGTGAGTGGTTATGATAAGTCAAACATCGGTCAATTCGCAGCTTCAATAAGGAAATGGAGGCCTCCAGAGCCATACAAAGGTAAAGGAGTAAAATATGCTGATGAAATCATTAGAAGAAAGGAAGGCAAAGCAGGGAAGAAGAAGTAGGCTATATATTCATTCACCTGAGTTCAAATCTCAATGTAATCTCCATTTTGTTTCTTATTTAGCAAAAAATGTTTCTCAATCTTACTTTAAAAACCTTGTGGCTTGTCTTCTGGTAAGATATTTAAGGGGATAGATTGAATCATTGAATCCATTTCTTTTATGTGTTCACTTAAAGCTTCAAGATTTGTTTTTTTTAATAACTGTAAGAACTCACGACTCTATCAAGTATTAATACCCAACTAACAATAAGATTAGATAAAACACAGTTTTGGATGGGTATGTGACTTTCACGGGGTTCAATGTAGAAAACAGTTGAAGTTAGATTTAAACCTAAGACCTCTGTTAAAAGAAATTAGACGCTTACCACTATATCATCCTAAAAGGTTTTTTAGCGTTAGGATATTTAGTGCGGTAGAGAATGGAATATTTTATTTCCAATTTACAAACATTTTTTTTTTCTACTTGAGCTACAAGATTCACCCAAATGATTGGCAACAAAAGGTATAGAACAAAATATGAAGAATGATGTATGGAAGTGACCCCACATATCTTTCTAATTGATTCAAGAAACATGACAAGGTTTTGACTTTTGAACATATATTTGAATAAATCACTAGGGTTCCTTCCTAATCAAGAAAAAGATGCAAAATTTATAGTTTTTAAAGTAAAACAGCTTATATTCATCAATCAAACTCTTGTTATGCACATGCAGCCGCAAGTTTTGCTCAACAAAGCATCCAAATCACCCATTTTCAAACCACCAACCATTAAAAAATCTAACCCAGAAAATGAAATATTATTGGTGACACAATACAAAGCTGATCCAAGAACTCACAGACTCGTACTTAAACCAGATGGACAAGACCTTCAGAGTCATGGTTATGGAGGCACACATGGACTCGTATTTCATCATCTAAAGCTCCAATTCGAAGTCAGTGTGAAAGTTTGATTTGAGTAATTCGCGCGTTTATTTAAAAAGCCAGTTTCATAATTAGACAGTCAATTTAAACCCTTGTTACTTGATTTAGTCAATCAGTTTCGCCAAAACACAAAAAAGGTATTCAATTTCACTAAAATTGATCTCTACACCAAAAGTTACAATACATCAATCAACCATTAATTAAACCATCTTCACTGGTGTATGCATCAATTTTTGTGTTAGATAATATAAACATCAACCAAGTCTTACATCAATTAGAAATCTTAGAAAAACTCAACCTTCTGATCTGATTACCAGTGGGATTAATCAACCAATCTCCATCATTCTTCCCACACTTCAAGTCCACAGTTTCCACAATTCGTCGCGTCACATTCTTGCATTCTTTCCCTCGAACAGGCGTTCTATCGACCCACATATCTTCACAATCCAACATAGGAACCTGTTGGATCACATGTTTCATGTTCTCCTTCTTTCTGGGAGCAGTTTCACATCGACTATCACTCGAGCTGCTGATGTTCAACGACATCATCTTCTGCAGCCTCCTCTTTGACCCACTGCAATCGACCGATACTGTTGATGTCTGAATTCTTTGTGATTTGATCACAGGTTTCTTTGATGATGTTTTGATGTTGGATTCAAGTTCTTGCATCATCAAAGCACTTACTTTCCCAGTTGCCCCTATTCTTATTGTACCACCACCACCCTCTTTGACTTTGACATTTGCAGAATCTTTAACCATAATTGATCAACTTAAATCTGTACAATTCAAATCAGCAACAAAAGATTTAAAAAAGCCTCCAAATTGATTAAAGATTACAGAATTGAACACCTTAGGACACGAAAATGGATCTTGATGATATGATGGATGATGAGAAAACGTACCTGAAAAGTTATGAGGTGAGAACTTTAAGTTTTGACAGATGAAACCCAAAATTTAATTGAAGTTTTATTGAGATTTAAGGTAGGAGTTGGGGGAATATGTTCTGTATCAATGTTTGTTTGTGTCATGTACATCTAAATTGTTCTTGACCATATATATTAATTATATGTACAGATATATAGCCGCAAAGACGTGAGGAGATACTGTTGTAATTTATATATTTTTTATATAAAACTCCAAATTTGCTGTCAATTTTTACTGAAGAAAAGATCCGAGTGATAGTAGCCTTTTGAGTAATTTATTTATTATCTTAAGTACCACGAAGCGGACGTTTTACATGTTTACTGGCCGGATCAATCGAATCAGTTGAACTGAATTTAAAGACATGATAATATTATATTTACATATTAATTATTATTTATAAAAATAAGAAAGTGTTTTCTTGTAGATCTATAATTCTAACCAAAGTATGAAGACTTATACAACAAAAATATGAATTATGTAATACGGTAATTCCAAATTAATAAAAAATGTGATTTAAGACAAACAAAAAATAAAAATTTAAATTACAGTAAACCACCTATTCCCGTTTAACATATTCATCATTAAGTAACCAATCCGGGTAAATGTGAAATTTAACAAAAAAGAATTGTTTTTAAACCTTCACAAAGTAACATCTTCGATAAACATCTATCAAAAGAAAAAAAGATCACAGGTTGTGATAAAAAGTACTAGACCTTAAAGAAAACACAATTGTAATTTTTTCATAAATTTTCATTATCTTTTAAAGTATAAATAACTATTTATATATATATTTAATATCAAGGTATTCATTATCTTTGATTTGAGTATACTATTATTGTATTTAAAACAGAACATTTTAAGAAAATATAACACACTACAAAAACTTTGTTGTTTTATGATATAAGTGCATTGTTTAACCATTACAGCAAAAGGTCAAAATTATGTTGGTAAATAATATAGCAACGTATTTATAAAGGTAAAAAAACAAAATTATAAATATTAAAGTGACATAAATTTTACTATAGTGATAAAACAACTCAATTTTATAGTAAAAAAACATGGTTGTAATTGTTAAGCACCAAAATTTCCCCATATTTGGTTTGCATTTTCAAGCTTAAATAAACATAAATTCACCTCATTCATAAAACCATCAACATACATGAATATGTTCTCATCCATTTCTATCATTCGCAAAAAGTTTACTTAAAACCAACCATGAAAATTATATGGCATTTGTAAAGGTGAATATGCATAATTAAGTAACGATCACCTTTTTTAGTTAAAATTGACAAATTAGGATAAATGACATCCAGTAGGATCCAACTTTCTCATTGTTTATACAACATATTTCAAAGAATATATGTTATTTTAATCAGTCTTACCTATTCGTTTTCCAACCGGAACCACACTCCCAACACCCTCAGGATGAAATCTATTGCTAAAAAAACCATCTGACTCAACTCTGAGCATTTTGTTCAGTGTGAGACTAGAACCCATAACCTTCTAATATTTACATATCATGAGTAACTAACTTTAACCTTAACCTGTTACACAAAAAATCAATGGTGTAAACATCTGTTTAAAGTATTTAGTAGCAACCAAATTGATATTTAGTCCTCGTCACAAATTTAATGTCAGACATTGCATGTGTTAGACAGGCCGATTTTAGTTTATTGACATTGACATGATATAGTAAACTAAATTAAGATTTTAAATTCTTTTTCACATCCTTATATTATTATTTACACATTTATTCATTTACATCTATTATACTCTAATGAACCACATGTTCAAATCACAATACAATATAAGTTACTTACAAACAGGGGTTAAGTTTACTTGGGCTCAGGGACCTCGGTCCCCTCTTTTTTTGAGAGAGATGAAAATTTATGTGCATTTCATCATGTCAAATTGTATTTCATTAGAGATGTAGTGAATTCTAAAATGGGCCTACCTAGGTTTAAATTTGTGCATTTTTTAGTGATGCTGTACATTAGTTGATCTCAGTACGTTTTGACTTACAATGCTAAGGTGGAATTTGTGAAATATAGCATTGAAGTCAAAAGCAAAGCCTAAAGTTTGTAACTTGTAGAAGTCAAAGCGGTTAAATAGTTTGGGATGCTAGTTGACAGTTAGTCAAAGTTAGAGGGTTGATTGTGTAAAATACATAATCAGGTCGTTAACTTTCTGTTAGTCATCGAAATTAGGATATTTATTTAGAGGTAATTGAAGGTGCTTCTTCTTCCTCTTGTTCATTGCTGTTAAATTCATGTGTAATTCTTGCATCTCACTCTTGAGTAGTTTAGTGTTCAATCATTTGAATGCAATTTCTAATACTTTTGATCTTAGATTTCTTGAGCTCCTTTTTAGTTTTAGCTTTTCCATTAACAAGGAAGATGCACTACAATCTTAAAAATGAAAATGCAAACTCATCATCTACTATTCATATAAACACACTTTATTCTCACGTATTATCAGTTGTAATGCACCCATAATATCTACTTTGATACTACCATAATATTTGATCTAATAGTACCATAATATTTGCTTCATACTTGATTCCAGATGTGTTGTTCTAAAGAGCCTCAACAATCTGCAAATAATTGTGTATGGAAGATGAAAGAAATCACAACTCATGACTAATATCATAACACTAACATTAAACATACTAATTAACAAAAGTCAATATTCATAAACTGCATTTGTTAGTTAGAAATTACCAAAGAGGTAGCCTCCTGATCCAGATCTTCATTAGTCTCTGATGAAGATTTCGAAGTTGATGCCGACTTCTCCTTTTCGTTCTAATCGCTCACATCACAGAATCAATTTGATAAGGTTCGTAAAGTGTGAGAGATCCATAAGATCATCAGAAAACAGATTGAAAGTTTGTGAATAAATTTGATAAAAAAGAGATTAGGAAGTATTACGAGATCATCATTGTGCTGTTTCATAGCGATTCCATACTCTGCTTTCTTCGTTGCTGCCATAGCCACGTACGGAGCTTTCTCCTGCGTATAATATAAACGCATCAATGTTCAAACACCAATAGACAAGTGATCTAAATGTGTGAAATAAATGATCAGAAGATTGGATCTGATGATATAGTTTGAATTTATGAAGAGATCTTACAGCTTCAGACATAGATTTCCACTTAGCTCCACCTTGTTTAGCAACCTGTAATGAACAACAAGTCAACAAACGTCATCGATCAATCGGAGATCAAAATTAAGCCCTTAGCAATTTGTTTCAGAATTCAGCGATCGATTCGTCAAATAATACAGAAGTTATCGATTCAACATCAAAATCAAAGGTCTACGGTAAATCAATCGAATAAAAAACGCACAACAGAGACTGATTTGTTGTCAGGAAAATTCTCCTTGTAATCCTTCCTGAATTCATCCCTGTGATACGAGAAAACACACCGTAAGTTATTCAAAAACAGCAAATGAATCGATCTATTCATATCAGATCAGAAGCACGAAACAAATCGTACTTACATGAAGACGAAGAAAGCAGTCGGAGGACGCTTCGGAGCACCGGAATCCTTACTCGAGGCTTTGTTCTTCTTCGCTGTACTCTTATCGACCTTCGCCTTCTTCATTGTGCTTCAACAACACGAAAATTCACAGACGTAATGCAGAAATCATCAAACAACGCATCAATCAGACGTAAACATCCTCAAACATGATTGAAAACGTACAAAAAGCGGTCAACAACTTAGATATCCGTTTGCACAGAGATTTCAACGAGAAAACGTTACGAAATTTGAACGAAATTGCTCGTAACAACAGAGAATAAACGTTTATGCTCATAAATCAGATCAACAATCATTGAAAACATGGAGATCATAATTCATAAACGAAATAGGAAGATAAATGCAATAATTACTCTGAATTGAGCTTCTTCTGTGCGATGTTAGCAGTGTTCTTCGGTCCTCTCATTTCTTCTTCAAGCTCTGAGACTGAGATCTGAAAAAGTTTGTACGGATTGTGAGAGACGACTGAACAGGCGTGACTGATTTATAGGGGATGTTTGAGGTTTTTGGCGGGAAAAAGTCAGTTAGTTTTTGTTGCAAGTCACTGTCAAATTGCAGTGTGTCGATTTTTATTTGTTTTTTATTTTCTTTTTTTGACTGGTATTTATTTTCAATTTTTTTTATTTATGAGATTAAATTTAAAAATATATTGACATGAGAGATAAATAAATATAAAAGTTGATTTTAGGGGTATCCGCCGGTCATACTAGCGAGTTCTCCCTTAAAAATTGAGCCATGCAAGATTCCAATACAATTGTCCTTTAACTCAGAACCCGTCGGTGTCACTGACAAGTTCTGGCTTATTCTTTAATAACTTTGATCGGGTCTTGAAAAGAGAGAATCCGTCAATGGAACCGGAGGGTTCTTTCTTATTAGGGTTGAGAGAATCCGTCAATGGAACCGGAGGGTTCTTTCTTATTAGGGTTGGGGGTGTTGGGTGTTTAATATAAACACGTTCAACCATCTCATCTTTTCATAAAATCTTGAATCCTAAAAAAAACCTTCAAACCAAAAACCAAAAACCAAAAATCTCCTTATTTGGTTTCAGAAGGTTTTTGGTTTTTGGTTTTGGTTTGAGAGGTTTTTTTTAGGA
>BJCM01001173.1:0-12263 GCA_018326385.1 Flaveria bidentis | reverse complement strand
TGTTGACAACAATCCAACATCATACACACATATCATCATTAAAAATTCAACATTTTTTGTAATTTGGTATGTGTTATTGGATTTTAGTCAAATACTCATATATGGAGATAAAGAGAAAAACTAGATGGCATTACATGAACGGGCTTATGTGTGTTGATCAATCTAAGTACATATATAGAAGGATCTATTAGTTAATTAAGATGTTTTAGTTTAGTAGTCATGACGACATTTGTTGTAAACCCAGTGTCCTACTTGATGTTGTTAATTTATATGCTTATATATCATAGGGTTACATTCCCTCCAACTCAAGAACATAAAAACATATAAAGAGTTTTCTTTAGTTTCTCTTCTTCCTCTATCTATAACAAAGATTAAAAATAACTCTTTATGTTTAATTCATTGTTTTTTTTTTCTTTTTTCCCTCTCATTTATACTCGAGAGCCTCTTATTAGAACACATGCAATGGAGGATGGGGTGGCAATGATTTGAAAATCTCAAAGATGGATGGAAGGATGGTAGTAAGGATTGCAAAAAGTCCAAACCTAACATAGAAAGATATATTCATGACGGGTAACAACATAAATGTTCAAGTAAATATGAGGCTGGGAATGTGATTAGTAGTAGGAATTTTCACGAGTTTAGGTAAGGCATATTAAGCATGGGATTAGGTAATACATAGCAGATTACCCAAGTGTATTCACTTGAATTTTATTTAAAAATATTTATCATAAAAGTAATATAAACATTATGTGAAGTTGTTAAAAAATTAGAATTATTATATCTGTTAGAAGTGTTGTTCGATATCTAATATTTTGAAGTAGCTATTTTAGGAGTTCATAAGATTGGGTTTCGTATAATGGGCATTCTAATAAGTAACTTTTAACCACATAAACAATATCGCTAATTTTTAACCCAACGATTATAAAATTTTGTTTTATAAATCAATTTCGAAACTAGGGCTACCAAAACTTTTTCATATCTAACCATTGCTATTTGTAGTTATAGATTGCTTATGAAATATATTTTTCAAAAGAAAAGAGTGTCGTATTTGTTAAAAAATAAGAGAGATTAAATGAAAATCATTATTATAATTAAAAATTATAAAAACTATCTCCAGCCAGTTACATAATTTGTATATTATTTAAAGTGTATATCACATAATATGTATGTTATTTAAAGTGTATTTGAGTAAACTTTAATATTACTTTTTAAGATTTATTGTACATTTTTTTATTTTAGCCCCAAGAACGAAAATGATTACGAAATGAGTTAGACATAAGTAACTTGTATGTGTTGCATATGTGTTACCCACAGTTGTACACACGATAATTTACTTACATATATATAAGTATCATTTTCACGATTTTCACGAATTTTCAATTATAACATAGTTATCAAGGAATCCCTCTACTGCATCAAATGATTGAAATACAATTCTTTTAATAGAACCTTAAAAGTGATTTAGGTAAATATATACATGTATATATTATATAACATTTCTTAAATATTGATAAATTTTTATGTTATAATTTATATCTTTATTTATTAGGTTTATTAACATTTTGAATATATTTTTCATTTTTTAACAATATTATTTTCTAATAGAGTTTTTTGAATATAAATAGAAAATGAGATAAATTTTTATCTCATTTCCTTTTTGTATTCCATTAGAAAATTTTAACATATATAGAAAATGAGATAAATTTTTATCTTATTTTCTATTTGTATTCTATTAAAAAAATTACTTTATTATTTCTTAAAAATTTGTTATATCATATTAGATTTTATTATACTTTTTTCTTAATATTCTTTTTATATATTTTAATTATAATAAATAAGAAGTTAACTAATTTTATTTGGTTATATTATATTTACATAAAATTCGTAGATATAGTTTATTAAAGAGTAATTTGGTTATAAAATATAATTTAAAAAGTCGGAACCAATTAAAAAATAATAAGGATAATTATAATGAAAAACTCATTACTAAAGTTTTTTCTAACTTTAAGTTTTTCTTTATGAACCTTTTAAACCATAGAATTAGGATGTCCATCAAATCCATCTATACTTAGTCACCTGCATGTAACTTATCTAGATCTTCAGTAGTGATGTGGCAAGACTCTCAAGTAATAATAATAATAATAAGGTAGATACATAAGCTTCCTTGCAAACTTTGCAAGGTTAATACGCTGGAAGGGGTTGTTACCACATGGGATGGTTGGGGTTGATGTTGTCATCAAATTAAGCAACAACTTCTTACATCTAGGTCTCAACCAGCGAGGGGCGGAACTACCTTTTGGGAAATGAGGTCAAGTGAACCCATTTATTTCTAAACCAGTAGTAAACCATATAATACTGAAATTTTAAATGAACACATAGATTTTATGAAAGTAAACCCTAAATTTATTAAGCTTAAAATAGTAACCTGACAGCAAAAAAATCTTGGTTTTGTCACAGCAGCTGGTCTCATCTTCTAATCTAGCATTATCTCTAACTCACGATTCACCATGAAATTTAGATAATGTGAGTTTAATTGGTAAGATCATATGTCTTCTTGATTACAATTGTATAAACCCTCTCATCAATACGCAAAGCTTTTATAAACTTATGGAGGAGATGCTAATTCTTTTGTTCTCTTCCATAAGCTTTCATCTCACTAAGGAGGTAAACCTTTCAAACATTTGAGATAAGGTTTCTCCATTGATGTTAATGAAAAATTTCATATTGTCGTACTAGTCTCTCCTTTGTTGCCATGTACATCAGTTGTACCTTCTAGTTGTCTTAGAGAACCCTTTTTTTTTTCTTTTTTCTTTATTACGGTCTTGCATTGTAAGTGACCTTCATATATCTCATTAGGCAATAGCCAGCATGCAAAATGCTTTTTCATCGAAATCAATCATTGAGATTACACAAGTATAATTTCAATTTCTTTAGGAATTCGAACTCTATTTGGATTAGAAGAAGATACCATGGGAATGCATGGCTCATGCTTATTAAGTGTCATAGGGACACATTCTAGATGATTAAAAAGTGCATCATCTTGTATTAGCTCCGCATGGAAACTTAAATCTATCCACTTATAGGGGTTTGTGGTTAAACATTATATTCAAGTTGTTTTTTCTTAATTTGAATTTATAAGGAATACTAATTTGATTCTTAAATCTGAGATCAAGTTTGATCAGAGATTAGGGTTCGAATCAAGAGATTGATAAATTACATATTCAAAAACATAAAACGCTAATATCAAGCTCAAGTCGACTCGCGAATAAAAGGATAATATTATACATAAAATATATAATTATAAATATATATATCAAAATTAAATATAAAAATATTAAAAGTAATATTTGAATAAATAAATGAGCCGAGCCTGAGCCTGAGCCCAAGCCAAAGCCCGAGCCGAGCTCAAACTTAAAAAAGATTTGTCGAGTCAAGCTCAAAATTTAAAAATAATGTTCGAAACGCGCCGAGCTCAAGCTCGGCTCGTTTGCACCCCGCTTTAAATTAAAATTTTACAATGTATAAATTTAATTTAAAGTGACGCTCACTTCATAATTATTTGTTTTTTTTATAATCAAATGTAATTTTCTTCAACAAATGACACAAAAGTTGAATGTGGTGCAGTGGTTAAGATTTTTTATTCATATTCAAATCTCACGCTTTACAAATATTTTTTTGTTTTGTTTTTTTTTTCTATACTTTTATTAAGTTTATTTTCATTTAATTGTATTCCTTTTTAATTTTCATATAATTTTTCTATTTACTTTACATTTTTAAAATTATTAAGTGTGAGGCATAATGTTTTCTTAACTCACCAACTTCATATATTTCTTTTATATATTCAACCACGTTAGAGTCACCGGAGCAACAAGCGTCATGAATTTCGCCGACACGCCGCAACACATCGTTAACTATGTTTACGCTGCAACACACGGTTTGAACTTCTATTGTTAATTACAAATTATTAAGTTTATTATTTATATTGAAATTAGCATCGAAACTTCACCACTTTTTTAGCACGAATGATTGCGGTTCCACTCGTATCTTAGAAATAAATAAGTTATCGCTCTAATCATTGTAGTTTGAGATATTATGCCAAAATATAATTAGAATTAGATACATTCTTTTAGAAAGCTACCAAAATATTATACAATGCAAGACGTCTTATATAAGACTTAAAGTTTGAACAAAAATAATCTTGCTTTTAGATTCCAGTATTCTTATGATGATTTTTTATGTATCATTTGAAGAATCAGGAACAACTAGTAAGTACAGTAATTATAAAAATAATTTTATTTTAACAATTAGTTTGCTTGTCTTTTGTTTCTTTTTAATATATATTTTAGTAATACCTTCATCTTTAATGATACATGTTTAATAAATGTTATATCATTTTAGTACATCATATTTAATGAAACTATGAAGCATGTAAAGGATGACAAACACTTATATCATTATCGTGTAAACATAGTACCTAAATGATAAACATTAAAAATTATATATTAGATCATTTCAGAATATTAGACGAAAATTTGGAGTAATCTGGTTATCAATCATTTTATACGATCTACTTTTTCTTTAAATCACAGCATAACTTGCTTTTTATTCAAGATAATCAAACAAAGATATGTGTTCCTGATAAACTAACACCGTAGGTCGTATACTTATTATCATATTTTAAATAAATATAAATAAAAAATACCAAGTTGCCGGTATCTTAATCATTGTATTATATCAAAAGTTAGTTTATATACCCATGTAACACACTTAAATTTCTAAGGATGGAATGATTGAAGCGGAAATATTATTTTATAGTGACTAATCGTTCATTGTAATTATGTTTGACTTTGTGAATATTGATATTTTTAAAAAGTAAGCTTAAAAATATGTGTTTAAAGTATTTTATTTTAATTATAATTAGCTATAAATTTAATTTAATTCTAACATGGTTAACATCTTGATTAAATCAAAAACATCGTTTCATCCACTTTCACTCCGTATACTTGACCATCTTTTAAAATGGTCACATTGTTCAATCCCCTTCCTCATAGTCGTTTGTAAGTTCACCCAATCTCATTTGATCCTTTAACACCTAGGGGAAACAGTGTTCAACTTCCTCAACGCTAGCTACCTCTTCGGTAGGGGGGCGGGGTCGAAAACATTTTTTTCGGGGGGCGAACTCGATATTTATATAAAAATTCACACTACTTGGCCAAAAATTTACACTATCGGACTAAAATTTAACACTAATGACGAAATAGATAGGAGGGCAGCGGCCCCCGGGCCCTATCGTGCTCCACCATTGCTCACATCTAGGGGTGTGAAAACATACTCCAAGGAATTGAAAAATCTTTAAGATGTGACACTTCAAATTTATGAAAATTATTTATATCAACTTTGAATATGCAATGCTTTTAATGAAAAACAACGCTAGGAACAAAAAGTAATGTCACATAAACCACGTATAGATGGTGAATATGATCACACTTAAACTCACTAAAGGTGTGGACTTATGTTGTTGTGAGTGAAAAGCTTAATTGAAAAGGATATAGTGTATGATATTACAGTTAGTAGATCAAAATAAAATAAAATATACAAATTCTAAAAATACGCCCCATAGTTAGTAGATCAAGAAATACGCCCCAGTTAGTTGAAGGAAATGGGGTTTAAAGATTCATGGTCAAATTTGTGTTCATCCAATAAACGTACCAAAAAGATTCAATGGCAATGGTGGATTTCCATTAATCGATCATGGATGCTAAACACATGATTCTGTGTAAACTGAAATTAAATTGTTAAATCCAAATCTATTAGCTTTGGACTGGTCCTTCTTCAAGTCAGCGCCTCAAACGTCTTGAACAATATCATATCGTGAATTAATTTAAGTGGCTTTTGTGAGAACATGAACCACCTAGACAATAATAGTCTATTTACTAAGTCAAGTATCATCGTATCATATAAATAACTTATACTACCATGGTTAAAATGAAGTCATAAACAAAATGTTATAATTGGAGAGATCATTAGATGATCGAAGAATACTTTTTTCACCCTTAATTTGAAGTAAGGCAATGTGTAGAAGTGTGTTTCTAGTGTCCTTCTAATAGAAATCTTATGTTATTGTCATATATCTTCGAAGACTTTCAATCCAACATAATTTCTTATATAGTCTTGTTGTTAACAAAGTATTTCACTGTTGTTATGGAAAAAATTGTTTGCACAACAATTATGTTTGGAGAAGCAAACTAAATTATATGCGCCATGAATTTGGTAATAGTGACAATTTTTTTTGTAATTACTATTATTCTATCTTATCTTAATAAAAAATAAATTTTGTATTTTAAAGTAAGTATACAAATAAGGAACGGTTATATTAAAAATTATATTTAATCTAAAAAACAAAGAATTATTGTGGGCTTAACACATATCCTTCTAGTATGTTTTAAAGAGTAGTGCATTTTAATCATTGTGTCAAATACGTTAGTCTATTATGTTTTATACATTTATTATGTCATATGTTTTACATAATTTATTATATATATTCATTATGTTTTACGTCTTAAATTATTTTGTGTTATTTTTGTCACTGTTTATATAGATTATATAAACTTATTATCATTGTGTTTTACAATTAAAAGTATATGATGATATACTTTCACATGTGTATTTTTTTTAAACTCATAGTGTCAAAAATAATATAATTTGTTATTTCTATCATTGTTTTTATAGAATATATAAATTTGTTATTTTGTATCATTGTGTTTACAATTAAAAGTATGTGATATATGATTTTATTTTAGCTAATTATTTTCACAAACTCATAGTGTTTAAAATAACATAATCACGATAAAATAACATAATCACGATAAACAAACACAATGAGACATTGTTTTAATGTATTAAATTATTTCATTAGTGATTAATAAATTATTATACTTTACATATTAAAGATACACAATAATATTGTTTCAGTGTTATATTTTTTCTAAAATTCATCATTTTAAAAAAACACAATAGTGTTTAAAAAACATAATAACTAACAAAAATACATAAGAAACAACACAAAAAATACAATGATGCGCATAAATTATATGAGCTTAAAAATATAAAAAATATTATCTTTTTATTACAATATTATACTTGTTTTAAAGATAAAAAACACTCGTTTTTCTGGTGTAATTTTTATTAAAAAATAATACCGTATATAAAAGTTATGAACATTTCAAATAAATAAAATAACTTGACAAAAAGTCAACAAAAATAACTATGCTTAAAATATTTTGTAATAAACTTTTTTCCCACAATTTAATTTAAATTATCAACCATTAATTAAGAAGATCAATTATTAAAATTACTTATAACCCTTTTTAATTTTAATAACTTTTTTATTTGTACCATTCACTATAAATAAAACAAGATAGTGCTTTTTATACTCAATAAAGAAATTATTAAAAAATTATAAAAAGGAATCAAGACCCAATATTATATAAATGAAAACCTACTTGACTTTGTTTAAAAAGCATTTTGGCAATCTTTAAATCCATCTTCCATCATCCACCTTCTCATATCTTCTTCTTCCTTCTCTTTCATATGCAAAAGCAGAATTGAACAGTGTGTTTTTCTTCTCATGATCATGATTCATGATTGCAACTTAAGTAGACATCCAAAGGGATCGCATTGATCCCAAATTACATGCAACAACAACTCGGGATCATGCTATCCCTTTGGATTCCTCCTTTAGTAGCTTGTACTCGTCAACATCGATTGCTTATCATACGGAAAGAATGTTCTCAGATCGATAATAATGTTCCTTAATTGTATGCTAAAGTCATGATTTGAAGACCAAATGCATCAAATTCATGTAAGTTTTACTATATTTTTGTATGAATTTTTAAGTGTTTTGCCATCAACATTCTTTTGAATGTGTTATTGAAGATCGATTATATCCTTTTTCTTTGGTTATTAATAATTACTTATAAATACCTACAACTATGTATGATTAAAATAAATTAGTAATCAGTTAAGAAATTTTCAATATTGAAGTTTTATTATGAATCTCTTTAGTCTTTAACTCAAAACTTAATATCTCAACGAAGAAAGATGTTAGTGCAAAAGCGTATGCACCGCACCGTATCTAAAAGGCAGACATAATAATGCCATTTCCACGTTTTATTTTTTTAATATATCGTGGTTTGTTTTTCAAAACTCAGTAGTTAATTACGAATTTGTAGCTCATAACTATAGCTTTTTATTGATCACTAATTAATTCTTAATGCTACTATTTCTTTTACTATGAGTTTTAGGTTTTTTTATCACTATATCTTATTGTAGTCTAGACTCCTTAATCTATAAATCAGTTGTAAGAGAAAGAAATACAAAAAAATAGTGTTTCGACGTATAAAGTGAATATGAAGAAAAGTACTTGTCAAAACGTTTGATAATTATAATTTTTTTATCGCTTATAGTTATAGTTTAAATCTTCACATCAGCATACTAAAATGTAATATATAAGTAATGGCGATATAATAGAAAATAATAAATAACATAATATACTTTTCATTAGAATCGACTTGGTCCATTTACGTCATACTTCATAGTTAACGAGTCCATAACAAACTTTTTAAATGGTAGAAAAAATAAACATAGAATAAACCCATCAGTTTAAATTAATTAATTATATGTTCCTATGAATAGTTTACATTTATAAACTTTCTTATTTTATATTATTTTATCAAAACGTGCTTAAAATAAGCTGAGTAAATGTTTAACCATTTTGTAAATATGGTAATAAAGTTTAAGAAAATATAAACTAAAAACATCAACGTTGAAACACAATCTTCAGCTTAAAACAACATTTGATTTTTTTATTTTCAAAATGATGAATTCAAAATATATTTAAGAAAGTAAAACATTTAAATAAGAGGAAATAGATAACAAAGTTAATGTAAGTAAAGTATTTGAAGTTAAATTGCCCAAGATAAAAATATACTTTTTGACGGTAATTTTCAGGCACATTTAACATACTTTTAATTTATATCACTACTAATTTACATCAATTGTTATAAGTGGACTAAACTTTTAACATTAAATGTAAATTCTATCATTTTAACCTTAAATAGCTTTAATATTGATTCCAATATATCCCCACCAGGGTTTAGATTATAAATTAATTTACTTAACTATTAATGTACATGACTATATGCATGTATTTTACATCCAATAGTTTTTACATCCAAATGCTCAATAATTTCTTATTCATCTATACAATTATACATATCATATTCTGTGATTTACTGATCATGTTTTATGTAACATATACAAGTGAATGTGACATGATGTGTGTACTCTACCCAAACACCTACACATTTCAAATATTTGAAAATTGTTAAATAACTTATTTTAGCTGCATATGTTATGGTATTCATTCTTCTTCCGGTAAAATGACTAAATTATATTCATTTCTTCCCTATTGTAATCATTTTTACGTAAGACAACTGGAATATATATTTTTCATACGTTTTTACTACATCTTAAAATATTATTTATAAGTTATAAATTTTCACTTTATATAGATCAAGAATTCAAATTAAAATTTAACGCAATTCAAAATCAAACTAATTGTTAAAATCAAACCTAAAAACCAAAAATCTTGCATCTTCATCCTTTGTGTTAACCTAATATCACCCCCGCCCCCAGTGATCTCATCATGAGTATAATGTTTCTAGTATGTATCCATATTGTTTTTTATTGCTTTATATATATCTCAACATATTTGAGTTATTTGATATAGATCTTCCAACTTGTATTTTTTTACTGACTTTATAAAAAAATATAGGTTTTTGAAGATTTCAAATTAACAAAGTAATGATATATCATTCCGAATTGTTTCTAGTAATGAAATTATCGACTAAATTATAGGAGAATAAGGGAAAAAATCAAATGAGAAGCTTCTAAATTTTGTGAGAACTCTAGACCTCATCAAAAACCATCAAAATCATTATTTTTGTTATAGTACTAATATTATTATTAAATACAGCATTGTTATATGAATTTATTTGTTAAATTACAAGTATCAATGTATTTTAAAATTTTAGACATGTATAAAACTTTAAAATATATGAACACATACAAAATTAAATATCAATATTTTATTTTAATAATAATGATAGGTGGTTATATAAAATAATAATTTTCATTGGTTTTCATAAGATTTTATAGTTTCGTTATATTTAAAGTTCTCAAGATAATCATTCCATAAGAGGATATGTAATGCTTCAAACATTATCACTTGGTTAGGTGATTAGTACATCCTGTCACTAGTGCCTTTTTTTTTCGCTAGACATATATAGTCATACATCCTTTTTAGTTGACTAAGATACTCATGCTGCATCTAGGTAAATGTAGGAACACCATTCAGAAAATAAACATAAAATTTTTCTTAATCAATCAAAATAGATTACAATCCACAATAAACTAAACAAGCAAGAATGAATACAAGAAAGATAATTAATTTAAGAAACAAAATTAACCAAGAACAATAAAATATGTGGCTAAGGATTTTTGTTTAGTATAAGTCTCTTAAAACAAGTTTCAGGCCACCCAGATGAATCTCATATGTCTCTAGACACAACAAATTAAGCAGATTGTATATTTAGGTTTAAACAAACGCCTAAAATAATACATGAAACAAGAGTGTGAAATACTAAAAACACATGAAATTCTTTAGATTGAGATGTGTGAAACATATATCAACTAGCGACTTCAACAATGCACCTATGCATTTTATTTATATTGTGAATTATAGAGTTTACTTAGTTTAAGAGTCTCAACATTAACATTGAGTTTATGTGAGTTTTAAATGTGACCAGATGAGTATAATCACTCCTAAAGTCTTTATATTAACATTGAGTTAATGTGAATTTTAAATGTGGTTTGGTGCTTGAAGCTGAATAGACATGTATTAGTTAAATAATTCACTGCTAAAATTTTCATTTTAGTAGATGGTGCATTTGTTGATCATCGGTCCGATCCAGTATATGAACCTTGGCACTCACCACCTATAATAGTCGGAGGTTGATTAGCATATGGACTTAGTAGAAACATCTGTTGAACTGTCTTTTGGCATACAGTGTCATCTGCTAAATAGCAGCATGCACGAGTAGCAGCTGATGAGACAACTCATTTTCCATTAAATTTCCATATTTTTCTGTTTCAACTACCCAGTTTTGAAAATTGATATCTCATTTATTTTAGCTTCGCTTTGAATATAATTTGATGTGTGATAATCCTCTCATGTCATAGAATACGAATTCAGTAAAGTAATTACATTAATAACAAATACCGATGATTATTAGTGTCCAGAATTAGTAAAAACTCTCTTTTTTTCACTAACTTTCCAACAGTAAATTCTTTTACTTTAGTTTGATTGATGTTTGGGTTTTTGTTTTTAAGTTTTGCTAGCAAAATATAGAGGTTATTAACGTTTGGTTTAAGTAGATTAATGAAGATGAGGAGCTTTAAGTTTTGGATTAATTATGTTTTATGTTAAGGTTAAATCCTAACAACATAATTCTGATCTTGAAATATAGAAAAGATACACGTTTCTAGCATAAAAGGTAAACATTTGAAAAAATTTCGTTCTAAGATAACATCTTATTAATAAGTTAATGTTTAAAATACTTTAAATGAAATAACAGTTATAAACTTTATATATTACAATCGATATGATCAACCAAGAATGCTATGAATTACCCTAATTAAATCACTAATTAGATTCAACCATTTTTTTATAATAACAAAAATACTAAATAAACAAGAGTACCTAATATAATCTCACGCATAACATAGTCATTATTAGGATATGTGAAGGATTTGATGATGGAAAGCCTTACCTCTATCCGAAGACATAAAAATGTTGCTCCCAATAAGATCTTCAACTCTAAAACTCGTCATCCGTTAATTATCTTGTTTTTTTTTGCTTTTTTACATCACGTATAAAATATATATATATATATATATATATATATACACACACACACGTATATACGTATATATCTATATATATATATATATATATATATACGTATACGTATATTTATATATATATATATATACGTATACGTATATTTATATATACATATACATATATATATATATATATATACGTATATATATATATACGTATATATATACGTATATATATATACGTATATATATATACGTATATAGATATATATATATATATATATATATATATATATATA